>JAJJMA010272582.1:0-10073 GCA_023529015.1 Papaver nudicaule | reverse complement strand
CATGTTATGATTTCATGGATAAACCATAAATTGAGACTCGAGACTCAAAACATGAATAGATTATGACATGTATCATCCTACACTTACTTGTAATGTTCTTGAATATCAGCTACAGCTTCCTTGGCAGCGTATATGGCCATTTTTTTGACCTGCTCATAAAAAAGAGAATAGATTAATTTATCATTGCTATGGATAATGATTCTGCACATATAATCCAGTTCGAGAATATCAATAAGGTTCAACTAGGGAGTCACTCTAGTCTAGCGTAAAATCAAAAGATATATACATATACATTTTTCAGCAAGTTAAGATGTGCTCAAAATTCAACCTCTAGCTTGTCTTCCTTAGCCCTGTGTTCAAATGGAAGCCGGCGAAACTCCTCAGTCAATTGAATGCATATTGGAACATTTTCCAATGATACAAAGTCGACAGCAACCTTGGTGCATGACTGTAAAGATTAAACATTAATGGATTAAAGTATGACGCAAACCATGTAAACAAGGAATCATCATCTTTACTGAAAGAAAAAGGAAAGTTAGAAAAATCTCTCTTTTGATTATCCCATCTGACATATGAATATAACAGTGTTAGATGAGATGGCTTTAGTAATCTCCTTTGTTCATAGACTTGTTGATTCAAAATGATTAGATTAACTTTCTATTTCTGAAACAGGAAGAACAAACATATTGCACAAACACAAAGAAGGTTTTCGGAGGAGCAGCAATTGCTACACAACCATCTAGAATTGTGCTCTCTCTGGATGGATAAAATCAGTTTGGGTACATCCAAACTTACTTTTATATTTATGCAACATTATTAGAGGTGTGTGTCAAAAAAAATCCATATGTTGCATAAAGGACAACATGAATGAAAGCCAACAATAATTCAGCCACCAAAAGTATCGATACTTTTGATTTATACCGACTAAATAGAATTGTTAATCAAAAAAAGAAACGGAAAATGCTTTGAAACAATGAAGCATATGTCCGGATGCTACCACTAATGTAGACATGAAGATTTATAGATATTAAGAGGTTAAGATGTGTTCTCCGGGAAGACAAAGCATTGGAAATTGCCAGAGAAACAAGAAGTAAAAGAAAAGGAAAAAGAAACCCAAAAATAACCTTTCATTAAAGGGACTTGTGTGTACATACCTTCAGGTTTCGCACTTGATGCGGACACCCCGCAGGAATGATTACGGCTTCGTTAACACTTTGCTCAAACGTCCAAGGCTCGATTCCTATGCAAATCAAAAATGCATAATCAGATGCAAACAAGGAACTGCAAAGCTAAGAAATTTTGTTGGAAAGCAAAAATGAGGTTTTCAGATTTATGTATGTTCATCTTTCAACCAACCAAATTCCTCCTTGAGCTTCCTCTTATGCTCGAAAGTTAGGTAGAATGACTGATCATGGATTGGGTGAATAACCTGTAATATAAAAGAGAGTGCAGTTAAGAAAAGAAAAAATGTATTGGTCAAATATACCGAAATAGGAAAGCTAAAACAAAAACAAATATACAGAACAACAAAAAATTTATCATATAATAACACAAACAACTGCAACTGGATCTGTCATTACCTGCTCCACAGGAGAACAGAAGGTGTGTCTAAATTCTCCATGATGTTTGCAGAGGTACTCCTGCAACTTTGGAACATCTTCTCTGCGAAAGATATCCCAGAGTGCACCTCTATTAATCTTTGGCCTTCTTTTGTAAACCTTAATTTCAGGAATGCATTTATCAGAACATGGAGAAATTCCAGCATCCATTTTCTTTGGTCTCCTTGTATACACCTTAAGCGTAGCCACCGGCAGCGATTCAGCACCGACTCGTTCATTAATGCATTCACCTGAAGAGGCCTTCTCATCAGGAACCTTAGAATTAGCGACAGCAAGTAAATCGCCAGCCACTGGTTCAGGAATGCATTTGACGGAACATGGCTCCTTCCCAAGAGACTTAGAATCAATAATTAATGCATTGCCAACTGCTTTACGAATGCTTTTATCTGAAGGTAAATGCTTAGCATTATACCCCTTGAGCTCTAGTTCATCTTGAGCAAGGTGCTTCTTTCTCAAGGATTTCATAGCATCAAGCTGCTTCTTATTAACAAGAGACACTTCCTCAGCATGTGACAGTATATTGACCTGGGTGTAGAAAAAAATAGAATTAGAGTTCTTGTAACTGCAATACAAATACATATTGTAAGAGTACCACATCCCGGTATCATACCAGTTTTGAATCGAAACCGATATAACAGAAAACCAGTCACTCCATACCATTTACAAAATTAACTTTGTAATACAAATCGATACTTTAAGATATAGACGTGCAGGAAACAGGTTTGGACTGGTTAAATACAGAACTAACTAACTTACCAACTATCACACATGGCATAACAATGTGCCACTGGATGTACACTTGTAAAGAAACAATTATCCATATTGGGAATAATATTAATTAACATGGTAAAAACCACTACAGCAGGCGAACTTTTTTGGGATAACCCTTCACCTAATGATACATAATCTCTAGCTGGAGAGGGAGCATGGAAGAAGCATGAATAGTGACAACAATTCAAAAGATAGTTTCAACATAAATCAAGTTACCGGCAAAAGAATGACAAACAATGTAGAGGTTTATTGAGCTGAAAGAAATAAGCATACCGCATCAGACATATCACAATGAAGCTTCGTGACAGAGTCCCCACGGCCAAGCTCTTCTTTATGCCCATACGCAATGTATGTTTTCGGCCCCAGGTCCGGTTTCAGGGAATCTTCCGGTAGCTTTGTGGCAAGATTACGAAATCCACAATTGGGGTTTGTATAATACTGAAACGGTAGTGTGCGAATAAATTCCTGACAGTGGCGTCCCAGCCGCTCCTCAAACAGATCAGAAGGTGGCCAGTCTTTTAGTTTCAACATTTCAGGCCACAAACTAGCATCTTTTCGACCTTTGGAATAGCCCTTGAAAAACTTAGATATTTCAACCTCCGCCTGCGTGGCATAGAGGTTTAACATCATGCACTAGACGTTCTAAGAAATAAATAGTGTAACATAGAAATCCCAACCAATCTCAATCCATACTAAGCTAAAAATTGAAAAATAGAAGACCAGGGATTCTTTTAGGGAGATACTGAAGCAACATATTAACAAAAGGAAACAAGAAAAATGAACAAACCTCAGTCAAATCCAAGCAATTGACAGCTTTAAAAGATTTATAATCTCCCTTCTTGGAATTTGTTTTCTCGTGAATAGCTTTTTTCAAAGCAGTAGGATCCCATCGGAGGCCTGACGAAAGTTTATCCACGCCACGAACAATGACAGGTTCTCCACGAGACCAGTGTTTCTGGAAGTGCTCCAGGTCTCTGTGGTTTCTCGTTGCTTCAGGACAAAACAAAAAATTGTCACCTTCATCTTCTCTGTAGGCAGCTCTCCTTAACAAACTCTTGTCATTGCATTGGTGGTCAGCAGAATTCAAGGAGGAGAATTGTTGTGAATGACTAGGGTCATCCGAGTGTTCATACTTTTCTATAATTGCCTCTGCACTTCTTACCAAACTCGGCAGGCAATTCTTTCCCATTATGCTGACCAGCTCTAAAAGTTCACCACATGTCGTGCAAGAAATGTCAACATCATTGCTCAAATTCCACTTAGATGCTTTCTTGCTCCCTCCTTTCTTATCAGGGATTCCAGGGACTGGTTTATGCTTTTTCGCTTCCGAAGGCAGATGCTCACCATGCATGTAGGCTTTCCCCCGATCAACATATTCAAAAATTTGTACCTCTACACCTCCTGGAACGCGACCTTTTCGAATCTCCGCACAACATGTAAGGCATAGATCGAATAATCCACAGTTCGAGCATCTTCTGTGGAGGTCGAAGATAGACGTGTGGCAGATGTCACTGTGCATGCCACTTGTTAGATGAGTGGTCTTTACTTGCCTTTAAACAACAGGAAGAGAAGTGAATTACGGAGGTAAAGTACTTACCAGTACACACGCACGTCATGACAATCTACATTATCTATCACTACATCCGAGATCGATAAACCTGTCCAAGAAGAATATTTAATTGGAAAGATAGTTAGAATTCTGCGAAAAATGCTCAATTGTCACATGCATCTAAATTATATGAGTTCAAGTACCTTGAGATGTAGCTTGTATCTGCTTTTCCATATCTTGCTCTTGAACAATCTTTTTGAGGAGAGGAAGAAGAGATCTTAACAATATCTTAGAGTAATGAACTTTGCTCTCGGAATCTGGCTTGACTTCCTCCTCCTTCAAAACCAACATATGAATATGAATCAGGTGAATTTAGTATGCTAAAATATTAGATAAGGGCTAGTGGTGATACAATTAAGTAAAAAAGCAAATGCATGATAATACAACAAACCATGGATTTGTCGCAATGGCGCAAACATGCTTTGCAATAGCATATGCCCCGGCAAAATGGACAAGCCTCGGCGATTAACGCCTCTTCAAGGTCAGGATACCTGGATTCCATGAAATACAAAGTAAGAATCTGAAAATATCTCATACAGTATTGCGAAACTAATTGTTATTGGACATGGATGTTGTGATCTGCTGCCTCTTTTGTGAAGATAAACCCACAGCATTCAAGGAAAAAGGGTAGAATCAGTTCGATTAGCTATGAACATGAAATGGATACATTAGATTGCAAATACATGTAGGAAATCAGATGCAAAGATTCCAATTTTGACAGACACCTACTTGAAACGAAACTGATTGGTGGGACAACTAGATTACTAACCTTCGAATTCGTTCAAACCCACAATGCATAAAGTAATAGTAATACCTAGAAAGGTAAAAAAGAAAACTGGAAGCTATTTCCAGAAAATAGAGTTTGGAAGAGATTGAGAAATAGTTGTAGTGCTAATGGAGTCAATGTAGTATGGCAAGGACAAACTAGAGCACGTAAACTATTTTCCATAACCATCCAGGTACGAGACAATGTGTGTGTGTGTGTGTTTTCTCAGTAAGCGGGGAAAACTAGAGCATACAAAAGGTCCAACAGTTGAAATCAAGAGCTAGCCCAAAATGTTATCAACTACACTAATGCCACTTTTTGCATTTACTATGAGAAATTGACCTATGTAATTTCAGCTCCAAAAAAAGAATTAAATGTGCTACCTAGTACCTTCCAAATAAAATTCGCAGCGATATAAGAAATCAAACTAGCAGTAATAGTAATGAAATCAAAATCTTTTTACATCCATAACGAGCTTCACTTATACTCAAGCAATTGCACAATCTGACTCTCGAAATAAAATCGGTTACCCAGTAGTCCATTTTTACTACTACTACTTCTGCTACAAGTACTATAAATGTTGACGGTAACGTAAAGCAAGAAATATAAAAAAGAAAGCCAAAAACATGAAAGGTGGGGGAGCCAACGTCACCATTTATCTAGGCAGCGTACGCAGTATCTCTTCCTGTTACAACTACGGCATTGAATGCAAGCCCCTCTGTCATTCCTTTGACACTGGTGGCAATTATTCGATTCTACTCTTTGTCCCTGCATGTGCATCTCCAAAACGTTAAACATAGATGAAAATATCATGCAACTATTTTCGATAAAAAAGAAAGAAAAGAACATACAAACATATTTTACTTACATCAACCATCTCCCCTCTCTTCTTCCTGCCTTGCTCCTCACTTTTCCCCTTCTTCACTTGATCATCACTGCAAACCTTCTTGTTAGCCGATGAAGAAGAAGATGCCTGACTCCTTTTCCGTGTAGTTTTAGATATCTCTTCGGCATCATCATCATCTAGTTCATCTAGACCAGCATAACTAATCTTCTTTGTTCTATCTCTTAGCGATCTCTCTTCTGCCATCACTATATTTCAAGATTTTAAGTGTATCACTCAAAAATAGTATACGACTAGTCTAGTAAACAATTTCTTCCTTCCGGCACTAATAGTACTTATATCTCTAAGATTCAAAATAACGGTAATTAGGGTTTCTGGTTTTCGAAATGAAATCGGCTACAGTTTTTGAATTTGAATGGATTTGATCGCTCTCAAAATATAACCAAAACTACCCAGTATCACTCCATACCAATAGCTGGCTGCCATCTGTCTTCTTTTTCAACCAGAATTCCCTTAATTACGGCGTTAGATATATATTCTCTCCGACTCTCCACCCCACCTCCCCACACACACGCGCACATAACCTCATCACAAGTGGTAGAACGTGGAAAGGTGCGCAGCGGAACTGGAATTTGGAACGGCTGACGGTTAAGGAAATTAAGCGAAAAAAGAGCAGAGAGAAGTTAGCGGAGACCTTATAGGCACTTGGGGTTATATTATGTCGTGGCGCCTTCTGGTTTCGTAATTTTGGTATTGTTGGTGCTTAATGCATTTGACACGTTTTGATGTTTCGGGGAGATTGGTTCTTGATAAAGGCAAACTTGGGCCTTTAATTTTGTTGGGCCTGTTACCGAGTCTGGGCGTGAGGTTTTTGAGATGAAAAGGAAACTATATATCTAACGCACACACGAAAGAAGACGATTGGTTTTGTTAAACCCAATTTGCAGTGAATGATTTGCAGTGAATGTTTGGGCTCGTGAAGATTTTTGGTTGGAAGTAGGTTGGCGCGTAAGTATATTGACCAGTGTGGTGAGCCTTTAGCTAAAACCATCTTATATTTAATAAACAGAAATATGTTACGAGCGATATTGAGATTTTCTATTTTAAAAAAAAAAGGGGAAAAGAGAGGCGAGATTATCATAAAAAAAAAAGGAGAGATGTGGGATGTGTTTGATGATAATCACATAATTGATTACAGAGTAGCGTGACAGATTTGTTTGTATGTCTGCAAAAGTGTGGCAACTTGTGTAGGCCTAGCAAACTAAGAAAGCGTGACTGAAAGAAATATGGTGGTGAAAGCACAACAAAGGGTTGTGTGAAAGTAAGCAAGGTAGTAACATTGTAGTTGTGACGGTTCCTTGAAGCAAGTCAAGTTGTTCTTTTTACTCAACTGAGGGGGAAATCCTTGATTCGCGGAGGGTGGATCAGGCGAGTGAAGTAGACTTCGTCCTTTCAGTGACGTCTGGTCATCTTCCAGGTTTTGACGGGGGCTCGTTTTCCATTGAAGCTATAACTTTGATCGGGTAGTCCGCCAAGCAAGCTTTGATCAGGGGGTTCCTCCGCCTCCCCTGCGTCCCCTTATTCTGGACGACGCCTCGATCGAGGATTGCTATGATAGATTTGTTTATTCCGATGGGGACGCGCTTCCCTGTCGTCCTATTCCCTTCACAATCTGTTCTACTGACCCTACTCGGGACTCGCTCCGTGTTTCTGCTGATTGGCGAGAGTATTGGGAAGAGCTTTTAACGCGCGTGATGAATTTTCTGGTTAACGCTCCTGTTGTTTACCCCGAGCCAGACGAGAGTGAGCTCTATAACATGCATCATGTTGGTCGCTTTGTGCTTGAAAAGAGTATAGGGGGACCTCTCAAACTCGTTCCCGGGAATAAGGGTCGTGATCGGAATTCTACTGAGACAGCCTGGGGTCCTCTTCCTTTGGATCCTGACATGGCTGTGGGGCAGAGGTCAAGGAGGAAAGTCCCCCTCTCCTACTCAAAGGTTGCTGGCGGACATGGACGATCACGTTCAATCAAAATTCCTAAGCCATCTCCCTCGGCGCCTAGCAGTGTGTTAGGCGGGGGTGCTGCGGTAAGTAATCGTCCCTTTGGCACATTGATTCGGTATTTGCACTTTTTCCTAAATCTCATATTTACTTAGGTTTTTGTTTTTTGCGTAGCCTGACGGCGTTCATGATCCAGGGCCGCGTAAGCGGTCTTTGGAGGAGTGGATTAATATGCCCGAGCATGAGTGGCGTAGGAAGGCTTTGCTTGATAAGTCGAATTGGAAGCGGGCATAGTCCCCATTCCTCGGTGTATTTCCTCCCTTTCTAATAAGTCTTGTACTAAACAGGCGCGCCAGACAACTTCCTCGAAGAGGAAACGTGCCTCGTCCGTACGAACTCCTGCTCGTTCAAGCAATCCTGAGTTTGTAGAGGAGTTCGACCGCCGTAATCGGTGTGTCGGTCCCAAGCCAGCTGATGTGATGAGGTTAACTCGATTACAACCTTTAGTCTGTTCTGTTAGGCGTGGTGGGGTTGACCCTCTGGACTCACCATCTATTATTTTGGAATCTTTTAGTTCTTCGATGTCTGAGAGAGTACGTCATGTGGGCCCGTCCTCTTCTGCTCACGTGCTATCTGATCCAGGTATGTATTAAATTTTTTACACGTGGGTGCATTTATTCTTTCCCTTTTGTTCGCAGAAAAAATCCTATATATACCCCAGCATATGTTGCATTGTTGTGAATCGAGAGAGTTTCCGAGTCTGGTGGATGTTTTGGCGATTTACTATTGTGGCTTGTCGTATATATTTTGTGTTAGGCTCTTTTGGAGGTGGTTCTCCCAGCGACCGAGCGAGTGATACTGACGCAGAAGTGAGCGCGTTCTCGGCGTCTTCTGAGCGGGTGAGTGGTTAATTTTGTCTGAATTTGATCCTGTCTCCCGCCATTTGTGGTTTATCTAAACTTTCCATCCTTCGTAGGAATCGGATATGGTGAAACGTGCGAATAAAGAGGCAGAAAGATAAAGTAGCGAAAAGAGCCTTAGGAATTCCTTGCCTTCTAGGAATAACAACATTGTCAACCATCCTACTGCTTCCGCGGTGCTGGGTTCTCCTGCTGCCAACGTAGCTCGTTCCCCTGCTGCAAATGTGGCTCGTTCTCCTGTCGTTAGCGTGGCTCGCAACTCTGCTGCGCTGCCCATGTTTGAACCTGTTTTTGATCGTTCAGAGATAGGTTTCGAGGATGATTCTTTTGAGCTGGTTTATGGATTTTGGGTCCCTTCGCCTCATGCTGGTACTTATACCAAAATCCTGCAGTGCTACGGTCATCTTGTTCCCATGAAGATATCATCCTTCCTTGGTAAAGCAGCGCAAGTCAAGACAGTTAGCGATCTGCTGGATGTGGCGGCCAGTCTTTACGGCGCGGACCAGGATCCTCCTTCCGAGGAAAAGATGGGAAAGTGGGAGGACATTCTTGCTACTGCTGACTATATGCGAATTAATGTCGCTGGGCTGCTGGAGTTGATGAAGAAGGTAAGGACCAAACATGACCCTAGAACTTCGAAGCTCTCCTCTCGGATTAGTCAACTGATGGAAGACAAGGAGCGGCTGGAGAAGGAGGTCGAGACCTAGAAGGCCGAGCAGGCGAGGATCGCCATCAAATTTAGCACTGCTACTGACGCGCTTTTTCTTTCTCCCCCCTCCCCTTTTTTTTTTAGAGAGAGATTTAATAGTTGGTGGTTTGGATTTATGGATATTAGGTACTATGCTAGACTTTAATGTCTAATTAATATTTGTTTATGATCTGGTTTATTTGTTTCTTTTTTGTTTTAATTTCTGCAGATCAATGTTAGTGTAATGGTACTGTCGCGTGAAGAAGTTGCCAATGACATTCGTGCGCTGCGCAAGGCCAGTTTCGTCCTGCCTGTGGTCCTTGCTCATTTTGGAAAAATGTCGGATGACTCTTGTGTGGAATTTGCTGAGGTGAACTCTGTGGTGGAGAGAGTAAGGTTATCCGGGCGCGAGCCTGATGAGGTCATGTTATAGCGTCTTCAAGACTGCAGGGCTCACCGGGTGTTCCCTACTTTAAATATGTATGATGTTTCCCGCGCCCTTCGTGTAATAAATGCGTCCTTAAGTCGTGCGTATGTGTCGTTTCGCACGTTTCGAAGTCGAAGCGTTTAGAGAACGCGTTCGTTTAGCAACTTGACTCGTGTCTTTTCGATACTCGTGTAGTAATAAATGCAATTAGTAAATGTTAATCTTCGAATGTGTATATATATGTCTCTTTTCTTTCTTTTGGTTTTCCGGCTTTTCTTTTCTTTCCCCTCCCCTTTTTTTTTTTTTTTTTTATCTCAGCTGATGGCTTTCCGTTTACGCGGCTATTTTATTGCCTTATCTTCGACGCCGTCTGTGTCCACTCCCCTAGATCTCGAGCGCGAGATTGGGCGGTTGGAGTCGGTTAAGGA
>JAJJMA010272559.1:29460-54154 GCA_023529015.1 Papaver nudicaule | reverse complement strand
GGGTCGTGTTTTTAGGATGGAAACGATATCTTTGTTCGAAACGGAATTGGAGTCTTTTGTTCGTAAGTATCAGATTCGTTATCCTGAAGTAATTACATATCTGTATGACTCGGTACTTGTGAATAAGGAGTATTTCGCATATGCATGGACTAATGATGTGAAACATTTTGGAATCCGAACTTCTAACTGTGTGGAAGGTGCACATAGTGTCTTAAAGCGATTCTTGGGAAATAGCCAAGGTGGGTTTGTCGAGTGCTGGAAACAAATGCATAAGCTGCATGAATCTCAACTTACCAATATCAAGGCCAAATTTCAACAGAGTTTGACTTTCATCAAGCATCATCATAGAATTAGCGATTTCAAAGGTCTTCATAATCATGTCTCGCAGTACGCCTTAGACATCATCAACAAAGAAGTTGGAAGATTGGAAAAGTCGAGAAGTATTGCCGTGAACTTTTGTGGATGCATTATATACAAGACGCACGGCCTACCTTGCGCCCACATGATAGCTGAAAACCGGATGCAGAGTAAACCAATCCCCCTTTCTTCAATCAATTCACAATGGAGGCAACTTAATTTAGTTCCACAAGTCGCTTCTTCGAACGCTGTGTTTGATTATCTTCCACAGTTACAGCTTATCAAAACAAAGTGGGAAACTTCAAATGCAATAGGCCAGCGTCAAATAGCTGAAAGGATGTCAAGTGTGGCCATTGAGATTCTACACCCCGATCAGAATAATTATCAGGAACCACCAACACCAGTTCGAACAAAGGGAAGAAAAACAACCGCTGAAAAGAAAAAAGAAGAAAAAGAACGATCTACAAACAGAAACCTTTCGCGACATGAACTTGCTGATGCGAATAAAAAGGTAATTTCCATTTAGAATAATCTCTTGCATCTTCTTACATTATTACGTATTTTTATAGTTTTAACGTTGTTTGTTTTCATAAAAGGTGTCTCCAACTGTTGATGGGAGTACTAAAGATAAAGGAGAACAAGAAAAGACTAAAACCAAGGGACCCAAAGAGAAGAGGAAATATACTAAAAAAAATACTGAATATTGGGATCAAAAGAAGGCAAGAAAAGAAACTAAAGAGGTTAATGTTTTTGACGATGTGGTGGAAAATAAGGTGAAGGACCCAGTGATTTCGAGTGAAAAAATAGATGAGCCGAGAAAAATTATAGATTTTACCATCGATAATGTGGAGGATGAGCCGAGAAAAATTATAGATTTTACCATCGATATTGTGGAGGATGAGCCGAGAAAAATTATAGATTTTACCATCGATAATGTGGAGGATGAGCCAAACAAAGATGTTATTGTTCATGATGTTGAGACAATGGTTAACAACCAAGAAGAAGAAGAAGAAGATGAGGAGGAGGAGGAGGACTTCTTTGCGGAGGATAAACTCGACCAAGATGAAGATTACTGGCAACTGCAGAAGTGGCGTACACCTCGAGATGAGGAGTGGACTTTCACTAGTGGATTTTGGCCGTTTTACGACCTTGGGCTATGACCCCCATTAATGGTGGTTAGTCCTACAACCACCATAGAGGGTGGTTTCACTAGAAAAAAGTGAGACAAAATTAATAAAAAAGAAACCACCCCTATTAGGGGCTAATTTATAAGAAAAAATATTTACAGAAAACGCTCACTTGAACCACTATTATACCACCCTGAACCATGGTTTTATCCACAAAAACCAAAATGACAAAAAATTGAGCAAAATTGCTAAAAAAAAATATTAAACCAACCTTCTTTGGGGTGGTATAACAAAAAAGAAAATTACAAAAAAAAAAAAAACCCAACAAGGTATATTATATGGCAGACCCTAGTATTAATATACTATATTTTTATCCTTCTTTCCCTTAGCAGAGAGAGAAATCTCTTATCTTCTTCTTCTTCTTCTTCTTCGCTCACTCACAGCCACCGCCATTCACCCTCACAGCCATCGTCAATCTACTACCTCTCTCACCACCAATAACATCTTCTTTTCGCTCTCTCTCATTCACAACCAAACTCCATATGCATCTCTCTAGATTTTTTTTTTTTTGATATTGACCTCAATCTTCTTTCTTTTTCTGTGAATTCATGAACGATAAGAACCCACCTCCTTTGACCTATGTAAGTCTCTCTTAATATATTTATATGGCTCGATCTATGATTTTTTGATTTGATTCGAAGTTCATGTTGATCTTAAGATTTTAGTGTTTATTTTTGGGGATAATTGTGGATAATTTTGATTTGTAGGGATTGGATCAAACATGGATGAAGTATGGATGAAGTTTTTGATACAGAACCATACGCTGTTGATTTTGGGGTTCTTGATTATGGTTTTTCCCTTGCTGTTCATGTTGGGTAAGTTGATTTTTAAATCAATGAAGTTCAGGTCTTTATATTGTTTTGTGGTTTTTATTGGATTGATGATGAATGTTGGGTTTTGATAATGAAAAGTTTTGATTTTGATGATTTGGGTGTTGTTAATTTGGTTATGTTTTAATGGAAGTAGTTTATTAGGTTAATTTCAGTAAAGGGTTTGGTGGGGTTTAATTAGGAAGTTGAGGAAATTAGGTTTAAATTTCATTAAGTTATCATGGATACATGATTAAGGGATGGGATTTTGTATTTGTGGTGGTGATGTCTTAGTCAAAACAACTTCATTTGTTGGCTAATTTTTTTTTTTACTGCAATACTTCTTTGCAGGAGGTGGTATTGCACTGTTATATACATCAAGGGAGCTGGGCAACTGGAAATGGAGTGAGGAATGGAGTACCTAAAGCCTGCGAGAGAGAAACTTTTGCGTACAAAACTTTGTCCAGCTAATTTTACATGTTAAAGCACCAATCTTAATTAGTTGGATAAAGATTGGAGATGCACCAAACTTTAGATTTGAAAAGCATAAGTCTGAGGTATGCTTTCTCACTATTTGCTATATAACTCTACAGTCAGAGTATGCATTCATCCTTAACATTCTGATGTCTTGTGGTATGTTTGTGGTTTATGTTACACTACATTTGAAGCTTATGTAGATTGTACCTCTGGTTTTGGACTGAGAGAGTGAGAATTTCAGCCAGAAGTTCAAATTTAGCCGTGTACATCACAAGCATCTTGTTACGTTGGTTGAATACTGCAGTACCGGGTCTCAAAGAATACTTGTCTATGAGTTTGTTCCAAAAAACACCATTGAGTTCCATTTACACGGTATAATCTGTATTCACCACTCTTGTCGCAGCTTAGTGACTGTGTAATCTGTATAATCCTTTTTTGTTTAACTTAAAACATGATGTTTCGTGTTTTCAGATCATATTTGCACACAGGAAATCTTTGAAGCCTGAAATATTTGGAAACATCAAGTCATTATTCTGTTTCCTTCCGGCGGGTCAGCTTAAGGTAGACTTCCATGACTCATGTTTCTTTGCCAGCATTTAATGTTTTCTGTTAGTGTGTAGTAGAATATCTTTTTCATTGATGATCAAATGCCATGCTTAAAAAGTTAATTCTGCAGTTTTACAGTTTTTATATGAAAAATTCAAAAATGTAATGAGAACCAATTGTATTTTTGGTCACATGAAGGAGACTTACAAGTACTAAGCGTGCTGATTTTAGAATCAGGCCACAGTAGATTGAAGTCTTCAGTGGGTAAATTTATTCAACCACTCCTTGTGCAGCTTTGTAGCCAGCGTTCATCTGATGGTAAGACTTTAAAAAGCTCTAGATTATGTTATTTATATACATGCATGTAATCTTCTCATGTAGGTTTCTTACCAAATCTTGGCCGTGCTTGGTTGCACCTTGGGGGCTTGCGTTTCCATCTATTACTCTCATATGGTGATCTTGATCCAGCCATTAAATATTCTTTTAAACATTCCTGGTTAATGGATAAGATATCCATGCTTGAACTTGAAAGAAAGGTATTTTTTGGAATTAGTCTTATATCAAATCTTTATATTAATTCAACTAAACCGACTTAGATGTAAATATCAGATGCCTATCAGTTGTGCACAATGCCTAAACCCATGACTATCTTTTAAGAGAAGAAATGATGGTTGTATATTTTGAAGTGTAAACATAAAGTGTCATAGACAAAGGCCCATGCACCAATTCATGACAAAGCTGTTATAGTTTACTGTCTTGTCAGGTTTTCAAATATATTTAAACAAATAAATTTAAATTTACCTTTCCTGCCAATTTTGTGTTTGTTAGTTACGTCTTTCAAGGCTGTCTCTGGGTCAAGGTAACAGCAAGTCCAAGATCTTGAGACTTTTCTGCATTTTTATTAGGAAATGAAAATTTGTTAATTTTGCATGTTTTTTGCATTTTATTCATTCCACAATGGCAGTCCTCTTAGATTGTCTCTATTTGTCTAGTGAGCCTGTATCAACTTACTATTACACTGTTGCTACTTTCAGGTTCGTCAAGAATGTGAAATTTAGCACGGAGAAGCTCAACGAGAGATGTTGAGCAATAAAGCGCACTATCACTTGAAGACGAAGTGAGAAGGCTAAAAAAAGGTTAAAATCTCTACATCCGCATCCAGATTTGTCCTTTCATTACTTATCTTCTTACTCAAGGACTTAAACCTACTTAAACAGGCTGTCCTCTAGATAGCGTCCTATGGAATACCATTATATCTGAAATTTAACCCATGGACAAGTAGGACATCAAGTTGTTTTTGTCTGTTTGTTTGTTTTTCACATGATGATTTATTCGTTTTGCCAAAACCGATTTGGTTCAGGTTGTATTCGTTTAATGCACACATATTAGGATGTAATTAGATTTTAATTTTAGTCATCGCCGTTTGATTAACTTATCGTAAGACACGACACCCCAATACTTATTCTATGTGTAGGATTTTAGCCAAGGTACTCTACACAGTTGTATGAATTTTCTTTGATTAACTATGATTCAGTTAGATTAAAGTTGCATATGTGTTACCATTATGAGAGATTTTATCTATGTAACAGCAAGATTAGAAACTAAATATCCACTGCCAGAAATTATTTCGCTGTTGAAGAGTGTCTTCTGATTATTTCTGTTACTTTTTCCTCACTTGAGTGCAGGCAGATACCCATGTTAGTGTTCAACAAGATTTGAAAGATGTTAAGCTTTGGCAGGTAATAATCTAACATTTTTTCTTCCTTGATGTTCATATTTGTATTTAATTTGCTAGTCATTTGAAAAACTTTCTTTTTACATCTCCTTTTGATCTTATTAGGTCCATATTGCTATAAAATGTAGTTGTTAGAACTGAGAAAGAAATTTAACCTGAAAGTGTTAGGTGTGAAACACTTATATGTTGGATTAGTAGAACTTGAGAAATCTGTCTTGCTGTTGAGTTGCAAAGCAAGATGTGGGGAATTGGAACAACCATTCGAATGTGATCAATTTAACTTATTTGATTCATAGATTTTGCAATTTTGGTCTGTCGATTGAAGCATTTAGACTGTTTTAGATGAGATGTACCCTTGTTGATCTATAGTTGTCCTTTTTTTTCTAATTCAGAACTTGTTTTTGGTTTTGGCGACTTGGGGTCACTCTGGTAGAAAAATGAGAAAGTATGTGAATTTTTCTAGTAGGATTAGTGTTGTCTTTTTTCTGTAGTTCAAGTTCATCCTTATATGAAGTTATATATTAGGAGTATGTTATTATGAGGGTTAACAGTAGAAAAGAGCATTGCTTCTTCTTATTCAACCGTGGATCATTTTAGCTTGCTTTTTTGAAGTCAAAACCATCTGTAGTTGTATCTGTATCTCTCAAGATTAACTTTAAAAAGGTGCCATATTGGTTTTTTGCAGGCCATATTGATGTTTTAAAGGTGCTGCAGGAGTGAGCAGAGCAGAGTAGTTAATGAGTATATGTAAACTGTAAACTGTTTTAAAGAACTGTAGATTTCAATCCTTTTTTGTTTTAACTTTGAACCTAAATTTGTATTTGAATGTCATTTGAGATTACAATTTTGGGTTTCTTTTAATTTTTAATGTCATTGAAATTCACTGAATTTGTGTTTCATTTCACTTGTATTTGAATGCCATTTGAATTTATAAATTTGAATTTGAGTTCTATTTGACTGTAATTTAAATTTGAGTTTCATTTCAGTGACATTTAAGTCAGACGGATTCAGCTTCTGACTGAAGAAATTCAGCCAAAGCGGATTCCAATTTTTTTAATTCCAAGGATACGACCCTCTCTAACAGTCGTTACAATACTACAGTTAATGAGCGTCGTTCCTTTGCTACCCAGCCTAGGGGTGGTAAAAAAATACCACGGTCTAGAAACGACCCTTTATACTACTGATGTTGTTGGTCGTAGATGTCGATTATACTACATACCGTGTAGGGTCGTAAAACGGCCTATTCCCACTAGTGTTTGCCTGATAAAGATTACCTGGACCAAGTTCCAGAAACTATGCGATACTTTATAAAAGCAACTCAATATGTGCCAGGAGATGGTCATTGTGGATTCCATACCATTGGTTTCCAACTAGGTTTATCTTCCCTTGACTACCGTCTTGTACGTAACAATATGCACGCGGAAGCATTCAATCACAGGACGTTTTATGAGGCAGCCTTGGGCTCAGAGGAAAAGTACAACAATATGTTGTCAAGATTGAGATTTGAGGATGGAGATGACCCCATGGACCCCATAAATTGGTTCAAAATGCCGGAAGATGGTCTTGTAGCGGCGCAAACTTTTCGAACAGTTCTTATTTGGCTCTCAAAACACTTTTGTGCAACCTTCTTCCCTTCGAGGCATGCTCCAATCAAAGGTAGGTCACATAGAGTTATTGTGATGGCTTTCGTGGACAACAACCATTGGGTTCCAATGAAGTTAGACATCGGTTCTCCTATACCACCTCCTAACAGCATGTGGACGGCTAATGCATACGAAGATGCTAAGGCTTGGCCAAAAAGGTATGCTGAAAAGATGAGTATATACAAAAAGCGAATGAACATTGTAGACCCAGATCCTGAAAACCCAGTTCTCCTTTATTAGTTTTTTGTTTTATGATTCTAAGGATTCTTTTTTTCTTCTTGCTTTTAAGTTTTATGATTCTAAGGATTCTTTTTTTCTTCTTGCTTTTAAGGATTTAACTCCAATGAAGTATTCAAATTTTATATAAATTACTGTTCTTGGTATATCTGTCCAGAGTTTTTTTTTTTTTCCATTCAAAATAGCGTAGTCAATTGAGTTGGAACGATCTAAGTACCCCCTAGTCGACCAGTTTACGACCACTAAGTGGAGACTTAGCCGTTCAGTTTATGACGACTAGGAACTGTTGATCTCCTGTCTGTTTCTGACTTCTATATACTCAGCGTAAATGTAGTAGACGTTCAGACATAGATGACTGTGAAGGTATGCAGTCGTTCATTCTATGACGACTAGTAACTGTTGATCTCCTGTCTGTTTCTGACTTCTACATACTCAGCGTAAATATAGTAGACGTCCAGACATAGATGACTGTGAAGGTATGCAGTCGTTCATATTAGGTTGACTAGGATGGTATGCAGTCGTTCATTCTATGACGACTAGGAACTGTTGATCTCCTGTCTGTTTCTGACTTCTACATACTCAGCGTAAATGTAGTAGACGTTCAGACATAGATGACTGTGAAGGTATGCAGTCGTTCAGCTTAGGATGACTATGGTGGTAACCAGTCGTTCATTTCTGGGCGACTAGTAAATGTTGATCTCCAGTATTATTTTCCACTTTCTGAATTTACCAATTTTACGTAGACGGTGGTGCCTGAACGACTAAATTCAATTGTAGTCGTTATAATATGAACGACTAGATACAAATATAGTCGTTCAGACTTGGGTGACTGCGAAATTTTACTGTCCTGTTTAGTAACAAAAAAAAATCTCAACGCCAACATAGTAAGCTTATATAGATATTGAATCCAAAACATAACAAAACATAACTTGTCTTTCACTTAAACTTCAAGCAAACATAGGAGAACTAGTAGCAGGTTCTACTCAAACGTTATCCTGAAGTAAGAGAACTACTTGGACCTTAAACCTTAAAACTACATGCTAATCTACTCAAATTTCAAACTGAAGTAAGAGAACTACTTGGAATTTTTCTTTCTCTTAAAAACTTTCAGAGGAACTTCTTGTGTTGAATCTTGTTGTGTTGGTTTTTTCTGCCTTGTAGATTTTCTTAATCTTTGTAATGGTTCGTCGTCTTCGTGTTCTTCAATTTGATGACTTGTCTCACCTTCTTCAATCTCTCCAAATTCAGCTAGTGGTTCATCCTTATGGTAAATGTCAAGCTTTCTTGCAACCTCAGCCAATCTAGTAGAACTTGGCTGCGATGCGTCGCCATTTCGACATCGGGCGATATCAAGGATATGTTTAAGGCGCAAAGCCTGTAAATTGAGATAAAATTATGTAAAGAACAAAGCCCCATAATAACATCACGCCAGCCCTAGGGCTGGCATTTCCTAATTGCGGCACCACAATGGCGCCGCGGGAAAAAAAAAGAGAAAGAGAGAGGCGGCAGTCATGGCGCCACGGCCAGCTGTCCGTGCCAAACCCCATGGCGCCAAGGCCATAGCGCCATGGCCACTCCCCCCTCACTCTCTCATCCACGTTCACGTGAACATGCAATTTAAAAAAAAAAAAATTACGCACAAACTCGCTATTGGTTTTCAAGGTCATTAACACTAAGACCAGGTCCCTTGTGAATCCCTGTTAAAAAAAAATAGGATCGCTATCACCATCTGAGTGCTTAGTATGAAACATTACTGTTCCACACTAACCAGGGGACTTTCTGTAGATGGTGAAAAAATGAGAGAGGGACAAGGTTGTAAGAACACTCTCTAAATAGGCCTAACCTAAAGGCAATCGCCTGTTCAGGCACATATCCATAGCTCAGAATGCAACCTGTTCTACGAGCTGAACAAACTCTCTATGGGTTCTCTATTATAACCTTCGGTGGAGAGGATGATATCATAGTACAGTACTGATAATCTCACCAACAAATTAAACCCATTAATCTGCTTCATGTCGACATCGCCTCGAATTCCTCGGCATCAGAGCCAGATCACTATATGGTACATGGTGAAGAGTTAACAGAGACGCATCCTCATGGATTTCCTCTTTATACGACTCAACATTCGAGTCTTAATGAAAACCTCAGGAATATCGAAGTTCTAGGCCTGTCCAGAACTCCCTGAGAAGAATACAACAGCCTAAACAGGCTTAAACAGACCTCATCCCAAACTCAGGATGGTCTAACACACCATGGATAAACACGCCATGACTTCAAGTATGTTGAAGCGTAAACACGGACATCATAACCAAGGCATAGCCAGCACGCACCAGCTGCAACAAAGTTGACCTTGGCCAGATGCCAAAGTCATAGCGCCACATAGCATGGCACCACGAAGCATGAGCCATGACGCCATGATAACGAGGCTAGAGCTAAAGCGCTTTACAAAATAGCCTTGGCGTCATGAACCATGGCGCCACAACGAGTTGGCCTTGGCCATAAGCCAAGGCCGTGGCGCCATAAATAATAGGGCTAGCGCTAAAGCGCTTTACAAAATAGCCTTGGCCAAAGGCCAAGGCCGTGGCGCCATGATAACAGGTTAGCGCTAAAACGCTTCGGAGACTTGGCCAAAAGCCAAGGCCATAGCCTCTTGGGTTATGGCGCCATAATCCAATGGCGCTATGAACTCCTGGCCTTGGCCAATAGCCAAGGCCACTCCTATACTCGTGTCCTAGAAGCACCACACTCACGTTGGTCATGGCGCCACGCCATACGACCCTTCTCAGACTCAACACAAATCAACTACGCAATATTTGCGTATCACTCGAGACATCAAAACATCACACAGGGGGATAACTTTAGGGGTATTGGTCTGGCGGTCTACGACAGTTGAAAGAAACTGATGGAGATAGTGGACAGACGAGAAGATGGCGCGAGTGGACATGCTCTACACAACTCAGGCAGTTACGGAAACCAACCCATGTCCTCCACTCCTCCACTCTTCCACGACTTCCACCTTCTCTGTCGAGAGATCAGGGTGAGTTCAAAACTATAAATAGAGGCTTCCTCTATCTTCCAAGGCAAAAAGAAGTTCATCCAGAAACAACCAGACATTCAGGATACCTGAATGAACCAGAGCCTCAGAGTAAAAACGACTGAGCAACCAACACACTTCGAGCCTTGGAGATTTTCAGTCATCTTCATGACGGAAATCTTGAACTCTTACACCCAAAACACATCCTCAACCTGATCTCGAGTTTCTTCGCTGTTTCCCTCCCTAGATCAACCTCTATCCTCTCTGTGACCGAAGCAAGACGTGAACGGCCATTGACTTGGTTTAAGCTCGTCTTGTTCGACTTTGATCTCGAACACTACGAAAGTACCCAGAGACGGTGCATTGTTTTTCCAGGTAAAAACAGCAGTGTTCCAAATAAAATCCCAAAGTCTCAGTAGCTTTGTGCATCAATTGAAAGCATCTGAATAAAATGAGTTTTCAACCACAGTTTCTATTACAGCTGAAAGCTTATTATCCTCTTGTGTGCATTTTCTTAGTGTTTATACTGGGAAATTTAGTTGCTCCTGCATCAGTCCATCATCATTCAAGTATGTCATATGAAGAATTATCCAAGGATACCAACGAGTTCACAAAAATCTTACATGAGGATTTTTAAAAATAAAAGAGTGACATGGAAAAAATTGAATTAGCACGGCAGTAATGATACTAACAACTGCGCGACCATCGAACTAAATTAACATTTTTCTTTCAAATTAAAAATCTCAATGAACCACATTCAAAGAGATTAATGAGAACGTGATTGTCCCTTCGTTACCGCAGGAGCTAGTGCCTTCACGACGTAACAATAGATGTGAGCCATGTCAATATTCTACGTAAGACCTAGTCTCATCGAATGCACTACTCATGAGAATCATCACCTAACCCATGATGGTGCCGTTTCTCCTGTATTAATTTATAACCATCAAGTGGAAAATTATTCACAAAGTTGAACTGCTCCTTCAAATTTGTGTACTACTCTACAATACCTGTGTCTATAACTAAGCTATGATTTTTTCAATCAGATCATACAATTACTCTTCCACGACATTTTCAATTACCAAATCAAGTAATTAATCTTCCTCTCGCATCATCATGTCAACTGAGGAACTGTTACCGGAAGCAGCAGACACGTCTTCGGTAGAAACAGGGGGAGCACCAAATTATGTCATTGATTGTGCCAATGATCCTAGAGCTAGTAGCTTCATAAGCTTGGCAGCAAGTTTAGGTATGAAAAAGTTATTGTTTTGGACAGTGTTTGTCGTGGCAATCGTTATACATACAAGTAAGCAAACCGTAGAGGATATCTCCCACGGCACTTCAAAAACAACCAAGTACACTCAATATTCTTCTTATACGCAAGTGACTTACTTATTGATCCTGGCTAATTCGGGGGCGAGCCAGTTTTTAATGGGGGCGAAGGCGAATCCAAAATAGGGTCACAATGAAGTAAAGAGGTCATCCCATATGAAATATATTTTTTTAAATACAAAACAACCCTTGATTAGTAGAGATTAATGATATGATTAGATGTTAACTAAATTTGATTAGCAAAATTTTGGAGGGAAAATTAGTGATAAATGATTATGTTTAGGATAAAAATTTGTATGATTATTATTGTTGACAGAGAGAGGGAAGTGAAGAAAAAGAAGGAGGTTTTGGAGGGAGGGAAAAAGGTGAGTTTTCATCAAAAATGGGTGATTTGGGAACTCAAATCGATGTGGGTGAAGCTTCAAACGGTAGAGATCAACCTCAATCTAGTCTCATCACGAAAGAAATGAAAATGGTGATGTTGCATGATCCACGAATTTTAAATGATGAAGAACGGAAAGCTCTTGCTTATGAAGATCCTATGGAGGGAAAAGAAGACCAAGAACACTCACATGATGAATCCACAGATGAAGACAATGAGGTATGCTTTCTAAAATGACATTTTCGTGTGTTGAATCAATGGGAATGCTAGAACTATTGACACCCAGGACGAACAATCGTCAAGCAATATGTCCAATCTTTGACGATATTCCTGAAATCGTCACGCAACACATGACGAGCTTGCCGAGTCTGTGTAAAAACACACTCAGAGATGATAACTCGTCATGGTGCAGCAATAACCTTGACGAGTTTGTAGCATGGGAAAGAGAACGTACTATTTTCTTCGGTAAGTCGTCGAGGTTTTAGGTAAAATCTTGACGATTCTGGGTAAGAGAAATCCATTGATCTGGTTGAAAAACTCAGTAACTCGTCAAGGTGGTCGTAGAACATATGACGACACAACCCTACTTATGACTAAATCGTCATGCAGATATCAAACCTATGACGATTTTTTCTGTTACATTTCCAACAATTGTTTGGTTTGCAGGACTCTGGTGATGACGATGGAGTGATAATCCATCACCACGGTTTCAAAGGAGCTAACCAAAAAATAAGTAATTGCCCATGGGATGCGGATGAGGATATGGATCTTGTGAAGAGCTTCATTCCTATCTATCATGAACGACCCAAAGAAAAATATTCAATGTTTTGGAAGAGAGTGAAGCAAATATACAAAGGACGCACCTCGAATACTAGACGTCGCAATTGGGTTCAGTTGGCTAATAGATTCGCCCACATAAAGTCGCATATCCGTGAGCATTATATAGTCCTTAATATGGTCCAAGAGACACAGGAGGACGGTGATAGGTCGATTGACGTGGTGAGTAGCTCAACATGCTTTCGGGATAGTATTTCATCACTAAATATACACATGCGCACTAACTTAATTTGTGCTAATTACAGATCAGAGAATTTGTGTACGTTTGGGATGAGCGTAATGGCTATGGCGAGTACTGGTATAAGGAGCACAATACAAAGCTAAAGAAAAAATCTCCTAAGTTCGTTAAGGGAGTGTTATTTGATGATGAAGACTTGGCTTACTAACTTATTATGCAATCGTTGTTAACCACTTTTTGAATACTAGAGAGGGTAATATGTTTTGTGAATTGTGCTTATGAAGTGAGCTCCCATATGTCCCAACATTTTGCGGGTTTTGAACCTATATGGTAAATCGGCATGGTTTATGCCTAAACTGTGCCGGCACTTGAGAAAATATGTAAACACTGTAATTTTGAACTTATCGTCATGGTTTAACATACTACCGTGACGACTTAGTTTGTAATTTTCAAAAAATTTGACCGTTGGGGTCTTGTTCTATAAAAAGAAACCCATCTCCAACACAACTTACCTCAAACTTCTCTTCTTCTCATTGTTCCAAAATACCAAAACAAGTTTCTTGTTTATTTGAAGGTGACAAATGGCCGGATATGGTGATGGAGTATGGGAAGAAAGCGAGGATGTAGAGCTTGTCAAATCATTCGTTAGGGCATTCATTGAAAGACCATATGAAATGTACTCTATGTTTTGGAAGAGGGTTAAGGAATTCTTAGAACAACACTACGGCAATTATAACCGGCGCAAATGGACACATCTTGCTTTCCGCTTCGAACGTATCAAAAGGGATATCATCGGGTATAAAAAGATTGTGGAAATCGTTAACGAACACTACCCTCA
This sequence comes from Papaver nudicaule, assembly GCA_023529015.1. Classification (NCBI taxonomy): domain Eukaryota; kingdom Viridiplantae; phylum Streptophyta; class Magnoliopsida; order Ranunculales; family Papaveraceae; genus Papaver; species Papaver nudicaule. Next base: position 40,565 of record JAJJMA010272559.1, on the reverse strand, counting down.
ATCTTCTCGCAAATTCAAGGTGAGTAGTTATCTAGTTTCTTAAAATTTGCTAAAGAAATTTTGTATATGTTAATCTAACATGTCACTCATTACCTCTAGAAAGAAAGAATCAATGCCCTATGGGAAATTCGTAATGGTGATCGTGCGTGGATGTTTGGGAAGTGTTTGAAAGTGTTGAACAAACGTGCTCCAAGGTTCATGTCCGATTATATTATGTACGAATTTAGCGACGACGCGTACTAGGTGGTGTTCTTTACAAAAGAAATGATGTAATGTGCTTTTCCTACTAGAAATGTAATGTGGTTTTCTACCTTATGTTAATGAAATGAACCTTCTTGTGAGAATCGTCATGAAAATTACATACGTAATGCTAAATCGTCAAGGAAACACCAAATTTTATAAACAATCGTACTGCTTTTGACCAGAATCGTACTGCTTTTTAATTTTACCTTGACGATTTCTGAATTAGAAAAAGAGAATCGTCAAGTTATCCTACCATACCATGACGATATAGGGTCTCCAAAAAATAGTCCCTGTCCAAATTTTAATGAAAATCGTAACGGCTTTAGACAAAATGCGTGACGATAACTTACGAAAAATTACAAATCGGCAAGAACTTGATCATTACCTTGACGAGTTAGCGTTAATAATTTGAGCAACAATCAAGGAATACCAATATCATTCAAAACAAGATAAGATGCATTACATAGAAACAAATAAAAATCAAAGCATTACATAGTTAATTCCAATTGATCTTACATGAAGACACTTACTCTTTATTATAACAATTATTAAGAAAAGTGTTAAGGAGACGGTAATGTTGTTCGAACTCGAAGTTCTTTCCTTTCCAACGAGCCCATTCCTTCAATGCCCTAGCCACAATTTCATCATCTGTATCTTCCTTGAAAATATCTCGGATCAATCTCTTCAGGTGCATAAATTCGTCGACATTTTTGTGTATTACACTCCATCGCGCCGACAACCCATTTACATCTCGTTCAAATTGGGTACATTGTTCGTCGAAGGATTCTTTAACGTAACTCCACAGTAGTCCCCAATTGATCCCAAAACGACTCCGTTTAACTTCAGCCGGTTTTGGATAGTACAACATGAGATATCTACAAAAACAATGATCTTCATGCCACGTAAATGGAGCACAACTTGGTTTCTTTCGTGTTGAGCGAGGAGGAGATAATGGTTTTTGAGATGGAGAACACTTATAATAATATTCATGAACTATCTTATCAGTGATGTTTCGATATTGAGATCTGCGAGGAGGAGATGCTGGAGGAGGACTATCTTCAATATCTTGTGTTGATCGAGTTCGCTTTGTGGTTTCTGATGATGCACTTGACATTGTAGAAGTGAAAAAAAAAACAAAAATAACTAGATTGATTGGGATGATTGTTTGGGATGAAAGGTTCTCTTTATGTAGATAAGTTCCCCAACGGATATATTTTTTCAAAAAACTAGTCGTTATGGAGTGTAGACCGAGTGTAAGGAAAAATACAATGGAAAAATTCTTATAAGTTTTAAAGAATCGTCAAGTAAATTTGAAACTTCTTGACGATATTCCAAGAAATCGTCAAGGTAATTTGTAACTCCTTGACGATTTAGAATTTGAATCCAGCTTTTGGGACCTGTAAATATTTGTGAAATCGGCAAGGAATTTCCTGAACCCTGACGATTTATGCATATAAATTTCAAACAAATTCATACTTGCATTTAAACCAAGCTCCGTCCAAACATCTCAAGTGTCATGAGGAAGAAACCATGACGAAATCCAAAATAAACATACGAAACCATAATATCATCCTAACACACATTTGTAAAATCAACCACTACCCTCACCTTCGCCACGACCACGACCCTTGGCACGAGCTCTTTTGGAAGTTTCTCCTCGCTTACTCTCCTGAGTGGCAGTAGCTGAAGGACAAACTCTCTTCCTTGCATTGGCTATTTTTTTAAACATGTTGGTAGCCTCAGGAACATGCAAGTGTCTTAGGTGATCAATATGAAGCATTAGTTCTGTAGGAGTCATGCCCTCTCCATGGTCCACCTTATTTGTCAGTGGCTTCAACACAACATCCAAACGCTCCATCTATTTTAAGGAATACCAAGTAAGTCATACCGACATAAATTTGGTTCACAATTTGAACAACAAAAGAGAGGCTAAAAAATCTTACAAATAGCTTGTATAAGGAAGAATCATCAAGAGAAGGTGCAGTAGTGGTCTTTTTTCCTTTGCCACGACCACGCTGGACAACTTATCCAAAGGATGCAGTAGCTGCAAGAAGTTCGCATTCACCCTGTTCCCGGCAGAAGACGGAAATATACAAATGGATAAGACGTATAACAGATAAGCCGCTGCCGAAGCTTTGACTTCCTTCTCATCCATAGGCCCCCCTTTCTTTTTTTCTTTAGCAAGGGTTCCTTCATACCTTGCCCTCAATTTCACAAGGTTGATCTCCCTAATCCTTTTTTTTGTTGTTGAACTATTCATGAAGAAATAGTCAATTTCCGCAGGAGTCCAATCAAACAAGTTCTTGCACAATTCATCAAGCTTGGTAAAATCGAGTCTTTTGGTGTACTCATCGCTGGTGGACTTCCCGGCAATTGACAATTTCAGAATCTGTTGAGCGTTGTCGGGAATGATCGCCATCTCCCCGAATGGAAAGAGCATGGTGTCTCTTTCCGGATAATACCTCTCGCACATTGCCGAAACTGTCTCTACGTCATAGTTCACAACCGAATTCTCTACAGCACCATACAAACCAGAAGCTTTAATAATTTTTTTGACCCCCTCACATTCCTTTTCAAAAGCCCACTTCCTTATATTAAAATAATTAGTTTGGCGCCTAAGAAGACGTGTGGCGTTCTTATGATCCTGAAAGATGAAAACATAATGAGATATATTAACATCTAACCTAAGATATCAACACAATGAAACACAAAAGAAGTTGACATTAAAATTACCAAGGTGGAGTAGATGGTACAAGCCCACGAATCCTTGTAACCAAAAAGAACTTTTCCACCATCCGCAGGTAACCCATGAGGTCCTCCCTCTATTATGAGGTGTGGTGCGGGAAGGTGCGCAGCTCTATCCCTCGGTTTCTTCTTCACCTTTCCCTTGCCCTCAACGACATCCCCATTTCTCTCATTATCTTTAGGGTGTTCAACCAAAACACCTTTATCATTACTCTCTTCTTCTTCTTCTTCTTCTTCTTCTTCTTCACCCTATTTTTCTTCTTCTTCTTCTTCTTCACCCTCTTTGGTGGCTTCATCTTCTTCACCCTCTTTGGTGACTTCATCCTCACCTTCGTCGTCACCTTCATCCTCAACATCATTGCCATGTTCATTTTGGTCGGGTTCAACATCATCACCACCGTCATGATGGTTACCACCGGGTTCGGGGATAGAAGAAGGAGTGGGACACGGCATTGAGGAAAAAGCCGCTACATCGTGTGTGGTAAGGCCACGAAAATTTCCCGCTCCCAAATACTTATCTCTGCGAGGATTTGATGGGGGAGTCTTAAGGGGGAGTTTGATCTTCTTCATCTCTTTCAACCTAACAACACAAAGATTAAAAACATTTATTAACATCAAACACGTCAAGGTTATACAGCATACTACGACGATTTAAAAATTTCTGAAGTAAATCGTCAAGATTTTGGGAAATACTTGACGATTCACAAGTGAAACAGAAATTCTCGTCAAGGTTTGATGCCCAAAAGCATGACGAGTTTTCCTAAAATTGGGACAGTGAGCATGTTTTGGGAGGAGAAAATCGTCAAGAAAATAACACTAACTATGACGAGTGAAAACGAAATGCAAAACCATATCGTCAAGATAATCCAAAAAGCTTTCCGATTTTTGGCAAAATTTGGACAGTGAGCATGTTTTGGGAGGACCTAACTTGTCATGCTTTTCACACATTACTTGACGATTTCATGTGTACCCTTCTTCTCCAAAAATTCACAAGGCTCAAATCGTCAAGGAAAGGATGAATACTATGACGAGAATTTGGAAAACACCTAAGTTGCAGAAGATTTCTCGTCAAGCTTCTTGGGATTACCTTGACGAGTGTTCTTCAATTTTTTTCTGAAACTGCAAACTCGTCAAGCTCGATGGCACAAGCTTGACGAGTTTTCTAGTGTGAGTGCGAAAATTTGGGTTCTTTCACCCTAAAATCCATTGAAACATACTAAAAGTTACCTAAGGGGTGATTCAAGTAACTTACCTTCTCAATCTTGCCATTTCTTCCTCGTTTTTATCCCGTTCTTCCGGTTCTTCTTCAACAATTTCTTTTTCGGTTGAGGTGGATTTTGAAATGGTTTTTTCAATCGATTTCCCCTTCAAACGAATGTGGAGTTTGGTTTTGGTTTTGGTTTTTCTTTGGTCATCTTTGTAGCGTATTGAAGAATTGAATCGGCAATGAAAAAACTCGAATCGGTCGATTACCACGATTAATTGAATTCGAAAAAAATTTTAGGTCGTCAAGGTTTTTGTTTTTGGAAGGGTGGGTTTTTGTTTGTTGTGAAGGATAAGTAGTAGAGGAGGGTATTAGAGGTTTTTGATTTTTGAGTTTTTATTTTTGATTAAGATTAATTTGGTATTTAAAATTAAGTATGAGGGACATTTTAGTATTTGCACACAGTTTTAGCACCCTTATAAACTGGGGTGGGATATTTGAAGTAGTGGTCGCCCCTATTAAATTTGGGCTCGCCCCCAAATTAGCCAGGTTATTGATTGATCGGAAAACTCTGATTTTGATTAGGATTATGAATTAGCGTTAACTTTTTAAGAGATCTAATTTTGTTATTGTTTGTAAAAACAAATGAATAGGTACCTATTGTCAGTTCTATGGATAGTTTTTGTCTACACATTTTTGGCAAGCTTAACTTCATTCTTGTGTGGGACGTTTGGAAATAAGGCTTTTCTTTTAAAACTTCTAAAGTGGGATGCTGCAAGTACTCTTATTTCTCAGACGATTTTACTAATTACGAGGTGTTTTTTTGTTAATTTAATTTGTTTTCGCAGATTATGTTAACACTTTTAGCTTCTGCTACTGGTACCGCTGGTGCTGTGTTGATCATTGCAACTCATGGAAATTCACAGGATGAATGGTCGAAAACATGTAATGTTTTTGATAAATTTTGCCGTAGTATTTCAGTTTAAGTAAAGTGTTAATAGATTGTAACTACAAAAATGAAAATGAATTTTAGAGAATTTAAATTTCAGTTGCGCAGATTCATAGAGAAGTCACGGGTAGATTTTAGGTCATACCGAAGCTTGGGCCTGAAACCTGACCGTGTATGGGAGCAACTTAGGCCTGAGACCTGACCGTGTATGGGAGCAACAATTTGGTTAATCTCAACTCAGTGTAGGGGTGAGCAAAAGACCCAAAAACCGGCGGCCCAATCCGGCCCAACGGTTTTTTGCGGGTTGGGTGTCCAATCCGCCAAAAGATGGACCGGACGTGGATGATGTTTCTAGAAACCACTGAATATAGGATCGGTTGCGGTTGGAGTGGTCAAAAGTCCATGGACATCTGCACCCAATAGGGTTAAGGTTATTTAGGGAAATTTAATAAAAACTCAGGGATTATTAGATATACTATGTCAGTGATTAATTTATTTATTTGTCATCATTCTCTGGATTGCAAACGCATTGGAATTCAAGAATGAAGAAGAAGTAATCACTTTGAATTGACTTTTTTTTTTTTTTGTGGTATATACGGCACATAGTACTAACAATAGGCTTTAAACTTCTAAAACTTTTGCACATTTAGATTGGGTAGTTGTAAAACATGTTTTTTTGAGCTGTTGTTTATGTTTCATTGTCACTTTTTTGTATATGAAGTTGTGATGTTGTACAAGAATTTAGGATACCTTATTATATATGTATGTAGGTTGTTTCGGCAGTTTACATGTTTTGCACAATGTATCTTCTTATAATAAATTTTAACTTTGTACTCCCTTCGTTCCAAAATAATAGGCCAGTTTGACTTTTTCCTACTTTTTTCCAAAATTTAGGAAACTTAATTGAACTAAAAATATATGACTTAAACTTTTTTTTTTTTTGTTAACCCATGATACATGTCACGATAAACCAATCATAAAAAAAAAAACTAGTTTAGCTCAAGTTTGATTTGTCCGATGAGGGACTATTATTACATCAATATATGGTAACTAATCACTTTTTAATGACTCGTTATAGTGTGTTTATTTATCGGGGCTAGGCTTTCGTAAAGTCTTTACACCGGTCTCGTATCTTTCTAAGGCCCAGTTATAGATTGGGCCTTAAACAAAACCTCAAAAAGTCAAAATTACTCCTCATGTATTTTGTTTTGAGTTCTTACTCCTAAATTACTTCAATACACAGTCACTGCAGTGATGCTGATTAGTGAGGGTAGAAAGTCTTTCTTTTTAATGATTTTCGTGATGTCCATCTGTCTGTAATTCCACACCATATTTCAAAAGAGTGTCACTATAGTTTTATGTGTTGTTTTTGGCACTGCAAAAATTTTGTTGGCACTTCAAAAAACTAAAACAATCCAAATGATGTTATAAGGGATGTCTAAATAGGTAAGAAAAGTCTAAGTTACCCTTACGGATTTAGGATTAGATTAAAACCCTACCTTTCTATATAATTTTCTTCTCTATTCTTTTTACTACCCCCACCACCTACTACAACCGCCACCACCACTAACACCATCACCAAAAATAACTGCCGCCACCACCACCGACAGCCGCCGGCACCACCACCACCAGCAACAACAACAACTGCTGAGATCCGTCACTTACGAATAAACCATTCAAAATCACAGCAGCAAGTACACAAGAAAACCCATTGTCATATGAGAATCAAACCCATTGCCCTAACCAGAAATTTGCAGTTGGAAAAACAAGAAAACCTCAATTAGTCAAGGTTACGCCTCAATTAGTCAAGGTTACACCTCAATTAGTCAAGGTTACGCCTTAGTTTTAGAAATTATACCCCGGTATACTAAGGCGTAAGTTTTGGTTTACAAAAAAATTGGTTACAGAAGAAATTTCACCTCAGTTGGTCGACCTACGTGTTTTTCTAGTACGACATTCATGAATGTTGTCTTCAAAAATGAATACTCTCAAATATTGGGAGGTCCATTTTGTTCCTGGCAGACATTAGATTGGGAGGTCTGAACTTCTTGCTGACAAACAACAGTTACTTTTTGCCATCAGGCCCCAGTTATAATTGGGCCTTAAACAAAACCGAGGTTATGAGCTCTTACTTCTTAAACGATCCTCAAACTTACTTCAATACATTACAGTAGGGGTGAGCAACGGATGCACGGATGCGGATTGGGGGTCATCCGCACCCAATCCGTGAAATGGTGCGGATTAGGAATTGGAACCGTGTCCGCACCCATCACCCGCGGATTTGTGATCCGCGGATTCGCGGATTGGGTGCGGATTATCCGCGGTTTTCAGAGAAAAAAACAGGAAAAAAAAAACAGGAAAAAAAACAGAAAAAAAAAAAAACAGAAAACAAAGAGCATTATAAAGAGCATTATAACCATTCACACAACAGCACATTCAGTGCATATACTGCAAATTGAAAAATGGAAAATGGCAAAAATGTGAGTTTCGAATGCATATACTGCAAATTGAACACGTTTAACCTTCTTAAGTACTTGTCTTGATGCGCCTCTCAGAAGTACCTGAAGTATAGCAGTATATTCAAAAGTTAGCAGCAGTAATATGGTGATTTGTCCATGCAATTGATCTCAAAATATCACAAATAAAAAAATTCCAACAGAGATAACTTGGAGTGGTAAGAAGCAAGGATATTCAAACTATGCTATTTGTATGTATTTAAGGAATCACTATTTAGATGAATAATCAAATCAAATAGCATCAAGCAATCACTGTAAGTTAAGACATTTTCAGCTCTCTCTCGCCACCTTTACCACTCTCTCATTCACTCACTCACCACTGGCATCACTTTCTAGCTTCCCTTACCAACTGACATCATGTCCAACCCATATGGTTAAAAAGATAGGCATGCAAACTTTATAAAGATAAAGAGATCTTTCATAGCAAACTCTAAATTAGACTAAGTTCGTCAGACAAGATTGAATGAATACTATTAACAACTGCTCCATGCTATGCGAGTTAACAAATACGAAATAAAGCCATCAGTTTACCTTCTGAAATCCCAAGCTTTTGTCACTTCCTTCTTATCACCAGTACCATAACCCCTACCGCCAACACTTCTGAAACAGGAAAAAGAAACCTTGTAACAAAAACAAAAATATATACTGTGAAGAATGAAGAAACAACTCCAGTATTCCAGTTAAACATATAATTCACACCATCATGATATGTAAGCAAACAAGCACAACCAACAGTAAATTTCTAAGCAGTGCATTTGCTGCACCGGACAAACTAGTTAAAAGCTAATAACAAAGGCAACAAATGAAGATGGGAAGAACAGTACTTTAACTTTCAACTGCATAAACAAAAAACACACACTACTACCTTGTTGTTCCGCCCTGTTTGAATCAAAAGGGGATCCTGCTATTATTCTTTTACTCTTGAACTGCGAACAAATTCAAATAAAAATCAAATCTGTACTAACCCTTTAACCTAATTACAGCAATTTCACTTCAAAAACTTGAATTCAATTAAAAATCAATTCTTTACTAACCCATTGACCTAATAATTACTGCTATCTCACTACAAAACTTGAAATCAAATAAAATCCAAAAAATATCACTCACCAGTAGTGAAAAATCGAAGCTCTGAGGACAGAAATTGGTTTGAGTATCAGATCCAAGCCTTTTTTCCCCTAACAAAAGCAGAACAATCAAATCCAAAAATCAGTGTCTACGATACAATAATCATCAAGAACAACAAAATCTCAACAGAGAAATTGAAGAACCAAACTAGATTTTGGAAATAAATTAGCCAAATCTGGAATCAGAACCTAACATAACACCACCAACAAATCAGTAGAAATCAAATCACCTAACCCATAGATCTTGATTTACAGACGCATATACATAAAAATCAGATAAAGAAAAGCCCTAATTCATGTTTACGATATCAAATTAACACATCAAAAAACCCTGATCATGTCAAAAGAAAGCCCTAATTCACCATGTTCATATAAAATCAACAAAGAGAGGCAGAGATCGAAAGTTTACCTTGTGTTAACTTTGATTTGAGCTCAAAGAATCGCAGTCGCAGAGAGACTCAGAACCATCGCAGTCGCAGAAAGGGCGAAGAAAGCTTGGTAAGTTTTCTGATTTTTCTATATATATAGGTAGTTTCCCTAAATATCCCTAGGGTTTTCTAATAACTACGAAAATACCTGCAATCCGCGGATAATCCGCGGATCAAAATTTACACCCGCGTCCGGTCCGCCAAATGGTGCGGATTGAGAAATGGATCCGTGTCCGGCCCAATAATTCAGCGGATTGGGTTTCACCCGCGTTTTGCGGGGCGGTTGCGGGCCGGATTTACGGATCCGGACTTTTTGCTCACCCCTACATTACACAGTCACTGACTCACTGCAGTGATTCTGATTAGTGAGGGTAGAAAGTCGTTCTTTTTAATGATTTTCATGATGTCCATATGTTTGTAACTCCTTGAATAAAATCTAATATTCTGATGCTGTTCGACTGTTAACATAAGTGTTCAAAATACCTTGACTTGGGTCATGTCTGGTGGTCAAGCTATTTTGGCATGAAATGCTTCTTCTGGGTCTTAGGCTCTGGCATTTAAACACCCTGTTATGATGTCACTTAGATTGTATGTTACCAAATGCTTATCTCGGATATGCATGTTAATTTCATACAAATTTCATTCTTAGCATGAAAATTGCACAAAACCAGTACCTGTTTGATACATGCCTGGATTTTTTATAATCACAGTACTTCAAATTTGAGATACCCCAATCCAGTAGAGGAAATGGATGTAGGATGCGTTCAACTTGCCTGTTTGAGCTTATACTAATAGGTAAGCAATAACACAAAATTGGTCCAATAATTGAATCAATTAACAAGATTGGAAGCTTAACCCACAAGAGGGGTAGTCCCCACTGCATGATCTCGATTGCCCGGGAGTTTCCTAATTTTGGATCTACATAACTGTATGTTTGACTAGTATCCAGATGTGCAACATTTTGTTTGTCATACCTCCGTTAATCGTTTATTAAACCGCAAATGTCACTGTAGTACAGTGGTAAAATGGTTGGATGATAACACCGGCGATTTGAATTCGAATGTCGTCTGTATTGGGATGGGTGGAGATTTTTCTTTATTTCTTTGCCTAGCTTGGCTTGTGGGTAGTGGACTTCGGTCCAACTTTAATATAACCTTTAAAATTCAAAAAAAAAAAAATCATTTGTTAAACCCATGATTAATCTCATTTTCCAGTCAAATTGCCAAAACTCATCTGTGGGTCCCACAGCTAACCTGTCAAGATTAGCATCAATTGTCGTAATTAGCCGTTCATCCAACAAAATATATATATACAAGCATACTACCCGGTGCATACGCACCAGAAGTGTGTATGGGGTTTGCAATACAAAACGCCGGACCATAGATTATCATGTCTCGGTAAACGCATTGAATGTAGAATTTTCATGTACATCCATTGTATGCAACAGACAATCCTAAAATGTCATAACTGCGCTTTTTCTACATCAATAACTAATAAGACATATCATAATCCAGCAAAACTCTGGCAAAAGAACTTTATCAACCTTTCAAACTTAACTGCTCGAAGTATCATTAATTTAAGTACAATGTATGTTGAATTCTCCGAAACAGAAAGCCATCTTTACATGTGTACTTTCAGAATTCACATATAGTAGGTATTCTTTCATTTCACGATGTTTTGCAACCTTTGAAATTTATGCAGCACATCTGAACTGATTTCATCCACGATGCATGTTTTGTAAGGAATGCAATATTCGGAATTTCAGTAACCAACCATGTGTCGTAATTCTTCTCCATCAATACTAAATTACTAATGTTTTATTGGTTAACTTCCAAAAAATATTTATTTTTTTTCATTAATGCCACTTACACCATCTCAACATTTTTCTAGCAAATC
>JAJJMA010272559.1:0-19460 GCA_023529015.1 Papaver nudicaule | reverse complement strand
TTCCTATAAAAACGACATCTGTTTCACCACTTTCTTCTCACATTCACGGTTGGAGATAGATGACTTAAACTTCCTACAAATAAGGAAAAAAACACCTGAAGATGTTAAATCCTGACAGCCACGTAGGAAAAATCCTGACATCCCATTGGAGATGCTCTAATTGCATTCTCTCGGTTTCTAAGTGACTTTGCTAATTGCTAGGGATACGACGGTAGTACAGGGACGGACTTAGCCGAGGGCTAAGCCGGCTGTAGCCCGCCTTAAATTTCCGTCAAAATTTTTTTAGGTAGTAGTTTTGTGTTATATTTTCAACTAACCCACACATAAAAATGAAATAGCCCAACCATTCTTATATAGCCCAATAACTTAGCATTTTTGCCCAACAAAATATAGCGGCATAAGGAATTCTTCTTAAACTTCTGTAGTTAGGTGGCAAACTTCTTCTGTTGTTCCTGTATGTTAGTGTACAATCTGTAGATATCTTTGGCTACCGGCATAAGGTATTGTTCTTAAACTTCTGTTATAGGGGCATTTTATATATTTTTTTACTGTTTCGAAAAAAAAAAAATCGGCGGCCTACGGCCGCCGGGCGCCTGTGGCGCAGAGTTTCGAACACACAGATCTTAGCCCGTCCCAACAAAAAATCCTAGGTCCGTCCCTGCGGTAGTACCAACAGGCGTCAATTGTAAGTGACACTTTGGATTGCTTATTGCACTGTTTATTATAAGAGTAACCATCGTAGAGCGGTGATCGGGATTGGTTTTGCTGACATGGCTTCACCACAATCAATATTCGTGTCGACATGTAGGAACTTGGGAGTCTGCTATTATATATAAAGATATAAGGCGAGTTTGGTATTGCGGTGAGTTTTATAAAAGTGATTTTCTGTTGTGCTGTGCTGTGCTGTGCGTTGCTGTGCTGTGCTGTGAAAATAAAGCAGTAGGACGTTTGGTAAATTATAATGTAGAAAGTGTTGCCTGACTAACAAACTGTAAATTCTGTTTGGTAAATTGTAATGTAAAAGTGCTGATGATGTAGTTAATGACGGAAATAGACATGCTTTAATTTTTTTTTTTAGAAAGATACAATATAATTATAATAAATTGTATTTTTAGTTCCAAAATATTTAAATAAATATAAATGGTGATTATCTTATTTTTAAAGAAAAAAGAGTGAAAAATTGGAATAGGGAATATAGTAATATGTGCACAATATTCAAAGGTAAAATTTGTCATTTTAGTAAAATAACAAGGTTAAAATGGATAATCAACTAATTAAAATTAGGTGGGTCCACAGCTTCTGCTTTTACTGCTTTTAAAAGTTACTCCTGAGTAACTTTTGAAAGCAGGCTAAAATGAAAGTGTTTTTTCTCCAAAAACACTTTGAATTATTTTTTACCAAACATAATTTTTACCAAAAATTGGTTAAAAGTTTGTTATAAAGTGCTTTTTGTGGAAAAAAATCAATCCCAAACCGGGCTATATACATATTGTGTGTTATTCAACAAGGGTTAGGAGAATATCAGGTTCACGAATCTCCATGAATTATGCATCAGTAAGTTTCATCGAAACCAGTCATTGCAATTAATAGTATTATTTTTTTGTTCAATAATGCAATTTGGGACGAAGACACATCTATACCTATTTAAAAACAAATTCAAAATACCTAAGCAAGGCTTGGGGGATGACACATGAGAGTCGAGAGAGACTGGAGAGGCGATTAACTCGGGGTCTTCTGAGTCAATTTCTCAAAACCGAGTCACCTTCATCCTCCCTCTATTCTTCTTCTTCTGATTCTGTTTCTCTTCTTCATACTGCTTTCTTTTTTCCTTTTTCTTTTTTAGTTGCAATCGATCTATTCGGTTTGTTTAAGGCTTCTTCCTTTTCCATTAACAAAATCTCTTAGCCTTTAATTCATAATTTGGAATGCACTGGAATTTGGTTTTAATCAAAAATCAAACCCTTAAAACTCCCATTTACAGGTGCTGTGTGATTCTGCCGAGTTGGTTTCTGTCACGCTTCCTTCTTCTTCCTGTTCCTGCTTTAACCACTCATTCATGGAAGGAAAGATTAAAGAATAGGAAGAAGAGGAGCTCGTTGATATTCTCATCTGGTCTAGTTTCACTTTTCATTTCCGTATCTTATCTTTTTGGATTTGTTGCTAAGAGTTTTTTCTGGGTTCTGGGTTTTCGTTCCGCTTCTGGGAAAATTGTTTGTCTACATCTACAAGTTAGGGCTTTTTCTAAATTTAGGTTGATGTCTCTGCATCACCTTCTTCGGAGATTCCACGGCTATCTTCAATGGGTTTTGTTGGATTTCTTCTTACTTCTTCAGGGGGATTCCAATGGCGATTTGGATTATACAAGTTTTATTACCTTCTGCCTACAGTTGCAATCGGATGTTGGTAATCTTTCTCCTTGTGTTATCGAGTTTTATCGATCCGGGCTGGATCAAGCTGAATCGCTGACTCTGTTGTTCACACCGATCTACCCATTTGCCGTGTCAAAACTAGCCACTCGGAAGTTTTTATCTTCCTTGCCACGTGCTAGCAGGTGCGCAATATCCTGCCACTCTTTCATTAGGTGTCACCATAAAATTCCTCCAGTTATGAGCCCTATCCTTCCCCACCTAATTACAGACAAACAACCTACTTTATTCCCTTTGGTACTCTTATCTGTTGACGTGCTACTAAATCATGAGTATTCCAAAGTTTCTTGTCCTAGCAAAGGAGAAACGTTTAATCACATCTTTGTAGACCCAGGGTTAATGGTGGTCATTCTGTTTAGGATTCTTTATATGCCGGACACGGTTATTAGAATTTTTTTCTTATTTATTATACGTGTCTTGCATCATGTTGAGTTGGTTCCTGCTGTCTTTTGGTTTCAAAAGACACATGAACAATTGAAGACATTCCGACCTCATCTTCATGGGATCACTAGCCATCTGGATTTTTTTGGGAATTATCATATGACGGATATAATCTTACTCTTTTTGCCAATCTTTTCCGTCACAAATAGGTGGATCTTCCCTAATGACTCTCAGAATTTCTGCATTAACTTTTTTCTTTTGAGTGTCATACAATTAGCTCCTCGGCTTTTTGTTGGATGGGTTATTTTAAGATGGTGTCTTGGGATGTTAGCGTCTACGCCCACATTTATCTGGCTTTACTCCAGTCAAGGATCACAGACCTTGGTTGTGCTTCCTGCTTCACCAACGGAATATGCTATTCAATCACCTGCTGCTAATACCGGAACAATTCGCTCCTTCGTAGAGTTGATGGATGATTCTCAATCTTCTTTATCTAGAGTCCTTTGCCCTGGGATCGGGATTCTTATTTTCTATGCGAGTTCAGGTCACTCAAAAGATATGGCGCAGCATCAACACTGGTTTCATCTTCAGACTGATTTCTCTGTCACTCAAAGTCTTTTTTGGAATGGATGGAATCCTCTTATGACGTTCTTGCTGGGTGAAGAACATGATATGATTTATCTCTTTGGGGTTTTTAGCCTCGGTAATGGATTTAGTGTTCTTCAAATTAGGTGTGGGGTAGGCTGGGAATCAAGGGACAAGACGTGGCCTTTTATCACTTATCCTTTTTGTCCACGGTCCTCAACTGGTGTGGTTTGGAGTATGACTTTAATGGGTCTTATCTTGGGGGGCCTTAGTACTTTATTGTTTAGTAGGTTTTATTTCCTTTTTTATGTTTCTAGTTTAGTGTGTTCTAGTAGGTTAGCTAGTTTTCTCTGCATCATGTGGTGTGTACTTTTAAAGCTTGTGAAGTATGTTGGTTTAGCGCGGGGTAGTGATAACCTCTCGAAGACTCGGCAGGATGACGAAGAAGTTGGTTTTCAACATTATGGGGTAATTCCTTTTTGCCTTAAAGGATACATTAAGACAGGTCATCTTTGTAGATGGCCAGGTGCCACCACCCTCCGGTGCATGGCAACACTTATTTGGTTTGGTTGTATGGTCATCCGGCTCTCGGCTTCTGGGACTAAAGCTTACTTTCTGCATTGGACCATCCTTCTGGCACAAGTGGAGACTAGGAGCATTACACTTTCACATGTTTTTCGGGAGGCTAACCAGGCAACAGATGGGTTGGCTAACGAAGCAGTTCGACGACAAAATCGTGATCCAAAGAATCAATCAACAGTTATCTGGGAAGCAGTCACACCACCGTTCTTATATAATATCTTAAACAATGATAGAATGGGTGTTACTACACCACGAGTTGTACTTTACAGTCAGTTGAACTAATAATATCCGTACTTTCAAAAAAAAAATATACCTATTTTTTTAAATCACAAGTAGGGGGGGCAAGTGGTAATGTGATTGCAGTACATGGCTATTTATACGCATATTCCCATTTATTCTTCAACGTGGCCTTCAAAAGTCAAATCCGTAAATGAAACCACGACAGTCGATACTGAATGTGGCTGTCTTGTCAAAAGTTGGGGTGTTCACTTCTTATGCCTAATTTACAGATGTCACTATAGTAAAATGGTAAAGTCGTCGGATAATGATATTGGCGATCGGAGTTCGAAACTCGTCTACATGAAAGTGAAAATAATTTTCTTTAGCTACCTGGGTTTTTAGGTGGTGGATTTCTGTCCAACCTTTAATATAACCTTTCAAAATAAAAAAAAAAAAAAAAAAATTACTATGCCCGACGGATATTCGGATATGGTCCTGGAACATTCAGGCCTCTTGCAAGTTGCAACCAGAGACTTGTAAAAAAAAAGGTGCAGCTAAATTCTGTGTAATTGTAAATACATCTAAATTGCAACGGATCATCCGTGAAATCGTTGTAGTTGATGTACGACAGAGAGGAGGTAGAGATCTTCAGAATGTGGCCGGTCGAATAAAGGAAAGGTCATATGAAGTTTCTTAATTATAAAAATGAGTTACTCATCAATGTCAGAATTATAAAAATTAATTAAACTGCTCGTAGTCGTTTAGTCCTAATCACCAATCTAATCTTCTGTCTACAATCACAGTACTTCTATTCGAACATTTATAGTCGTATTCAGTTTCATATCTCCACCACTAAAACTTGCTTTCTTATTCAACTTTCATATCAGTTTTTATTTTTCTTTGTTACCTCTTCCAAATTTCTTCATTATCTTTCTCTATTTCCTACTAAAAGTTTTTCATAATCACCTTTTCTCTATTTCAAATCAATCGGGAAAAAAAAAATCATCTTTTCTCTATTTCAAATCAATTTCATTCATTATGCCTTTGGAAGCAACTCTTATTAAAGGGGTTACTGAAATCATAAAGAAAATACTGCCGATTATTACAGAACAGATTATTCTGGCATGGAGTCTGAAAGATGACTTAAGGAAACTTAAGGAAACCTTATAGTCAATTCAAGCTCTAATTGCTTCTGCTAACGAAAAACAAGTTAACGAACCTAGTGTCAAACTTTGGTTGAGTAGGCTTAAAGCTATTGTTTATGATGCTGATGATGTTATGGATGAGTTCTCTTACGAAACCATGCGTCGTCATGCCATACACAAAGTACAAGCTCTTGTTTCATGCTCCAACCCACTTTTATTTCAATTCAAGATGGCATGGAAAATTGGAGCCATCAATAGAAAGTTAGATGAAATTTTCAAAAACGATGTAAGGTATCGGTTGCAAACTACTAGTATTGCCCAAGACAATCAAATTAAGGAGTTAGAGCTTATAAAAAAATCTAACCGATTAACCTCATCCTATGTGGATGATTCTATACATCTAGGAAGAGATGATGAAAAATCAAACATAATCAAGATATTGATTGACAAGCCTTCGCCATCAACATCTGGGATTTCTTCTCAACCACAGAATGTATCCACTCTATGCATAGTGGGTATGGGGGGACTTGGTAAGACAACCCTAGCTCAAAAGGTCTACAAAGATGACTCCATAGTAAGAAAGTTTGAACCAAGAGCGTGGGTTTGTGTGTCTGATACTTTTGATATCTATAAGATCTTAAGAGATATCATCGAGTCCATTACGGAGGTGAAATCTGAGCTCCCATCAAATGTCGATTTACTGCCAAAACAAGTGAAAGAAAAATTGTTTGGTAAGAGATATTTGCTAGTACTCGACGATTTGTGGAATGAGGATAACGAAGATTGGGAAAAACTGAAGAGTTTCCTTGTTTGTGGCGGCTTGGGCAGCAAAATATTAGTCACCACACGCAGTCAGAAAGTTGCCTGTGCTGTTGGAGGCCTTGAAAATATTTATAATCTGGAAAAGTTATCAGATGATGTGTGTTGGTCCATTATAAAGAAGAAACTATTGTCTCAAGGTGCAGCAGTATTGACTAAGAAAATGAAAAATATTGGGACAGAGATAGCAAGAAAATGTGATGGCTTACCCCTTGCGGCGAACTCACTTGGAAGTTTAATGTGCTCGAGAAGAGACGAAAGCTATTGGCTATCAATCCTAAGCAACATTGATCGATTGCAAGGTACACCTGAACACAAAAGAGTCATATCAATATTAAAGCTTAGCTATGATAATTTATCTTCTCCTTTGAAACAATGTTTTTCATACTGTTGCCTTTTTCCAAAAGACTGGGTAATAAATAGACAAATGTTAATTCGATTATGGATGGCTGAAGGATTCCTTTTGCCATCTGGTGGAGGAGAAAATATATCTCTTGAAGATCTAGGAAATGATTATTTTGAGTATTTGGTGTGGAGTTCGTTCTTTCAAGATGTGCACAAGGATCTTTTGGGTGACATTGAGACATGTAAGATGCATGATTTAGTGCATGATCTTGCAAAAAGTGTTCTAGATTGTAATGAATTTGGAATTGCACGGATAGAAGATGGGAACGCAGAAGTTTCAGAGGTTCGTCGTTTACAACTGCTATGTGACGAAGTACATAGTGGGCATCCTCCAAAGGTGTTGTCGAATGGGAGTAAGTTGCGAACTATTATTGCTGTTAACCCACAGAGTTTTTGGCATATGAATTCTTTCTTTCACTACAGGCGTCTACGAATTTTATGTCCGCTCAGTACTACAAGCCTCAATGGCTGGAATTCTAGCTCATTCTACTGTGGCCCGATCATTCCGTTTGGGTATTGCGAACTATGTCCTGCCTCTTCGATTTTCAATCTGAAGCATCTGAGGTACCTTGACGTATCATGCACCAAATTACCTAGAGATTGTTCTTTGAATCGTTCTTACAATTTGCAAACACTTGTACTGCGTGGATGTAAAGGCGTTCATAGGTGGCTTAGAGAAATTGGGTCTTTGAAGAGTTTGAGGCATCTTGATATCTCCCATTCGGATATTACATTTATCCCTGAAAATATTGGGTCCTTAAAACATCTAAGTTGCCTTGATCTTTCAGGTACAACATTTTCAAAGTTACCAGATTCAATCACTCGTATCACCAGTTTAAACACGTTGAAGTTTGATTTTTGTGAAGATTTAAATGCCTTACCTAGAGATCTGGGAAAACTGACACGATTAAGGTGTCTTGATTTGGAATTTAGTAGGATCAAAGTACTGCCTGAATCATGCATTATCAACCTCTGCAACTTGGAGATGGTGAAACTAGGAGATAAGTGTAAATTACCCGAAGAAATTAAGAATTGGCCAAAATTGAGAGTTTTTGTCCACGGAAGATTTGATGATGTAATGCCTAGAGGTATAGAAAGACTCGCTTGTCTTGAAACATTACAGTGTTACATGGTTAGAAAAGAAACAGAGGTCTATGGAAGTTCTGGTACTAGTGGCATTGAAGAGTTAGCAGGCTTACACTCCGTTCAGGTGTTAAAGATAAGAAATCTAGAGAATGTGAGAGGTGGAAAAGCAGGTGCGGAAAGAGCGAAGTTAAAGAACAGGAATAACCTTCGAGAGTTGTATCTGCATTGGGGTTCCACTGGTGATGATGATAATGAAGAAGTGCGGAATAGTACGGTGCTGGATGGTCTCCAGCCTCACCCTAATTTGCAAAACTTGTTTATAGAAGGGTTCTCAGGGGTAAAACTTCCAAAGTGGATAAGTTCATCTAAATGCCTTCCGAATTTGGTGAAATTAGAGTTAAAAAATTGCCACAACTGTGAGAAGCTTCCAGCCCTGGGTATGCTCCCATTTCTTAGTTTTCTTAAGATACAGGGAATGAAATCAATCAAGTGTCTGGGTGAAGAGTTTTATTATCAACAAGAAAACGAAGACGAAAGCAGTAATACTACAAAGAGTTCTTTAATATTCCCTTGGTTAGTTAAATTGGAGATCAGATTGGAAAACTTAGAAGAATGGGTTGCTCCTACTTTTTCTCCTTCTTCTTGTTTCCTTTCCCTGAAGATGCTGGATATCTATAATCATGCGAGATTGAGCACCACACCGTTAAATTCCTTTTCTTCTCTTAAGGAACTGAGATTACATAGTACCGATGAGGATTCAGTAAACTCATTACTCAATATAGGAGGAGAAAGGAGCCTCATCTCTCTCACATCCATTACAATATGCAATTCTCCGCGTCTGATATATTTACCACCACTGGGCGTACTACTCCAACACAATACTATTCTTTTTCAGAAATTAGAGATTGTCAGCTGCTATAATTTTCAAGGTTTCCGTCGTGATGATGATGATATAAGGCGCAGCAACAACAACAACAACAGTTCTTCTCACTGGCTGACGTTACATTGCTGCCCTATGTTGACGTCTCTACCGGATTTACGATTGCATACTTCTCTCCGGGCATTGACTATCTACAAATGCAAAGAACTGAACAAGAAGTCAATACCCTATGATCTTAAGCAGTCCCTCACGTTTCTTGAAGAACTGATCTATGTTGATTTTATTCAAAGAGATGAGCATCGTGGGAGTGTACCTACTATACATCACTTAATTAATTTGATGTAGGAGGAGTGGATGTCCTTCCCTCCCTCTTACATTCCATCTTGTCTATATCAGTTGAGCTCAATGTTTCAATTCCATATTCTGATAACTTGAGATTGAAATTTGTCTTGTCTTTGAACAATGCACGGTTGTATGTAAAGCAGATTCAACTCTATTTTATTTGTGTTCTCTCGACCCCTAGATATCTGTAAACTAGGTATTGCCCCGGCCTACGGCCGGGGCTCAACCTTTGACCCTACATCATCCTATAAATACCTTACTAAAGTGTTATGGAAACAACAGTTCGTGTCCGGAGAACTACTGGGATCACTACCCATTACTAAAGTGTTATGGAAACCCCCTTTAACATATCTCACTGATTTCACTCGATATTTGTCGACGCGAACAGAGAATATGTTTAGCCAAATAACTACATGGCTGAATCAATCCACACAAAACAAACAGACGTTAAGCTATCATACTCGTATAGTCAAGTTTATGCTAACAACAAAGAGAAAATTGAAGGACAACAATGCCATCATGTAATAGTCAATGATTGAAGTTCAACATTGACACTATATACCAATTAGAAAAAATATATGTGAAGTTATCTACGGGTAATCAACTATCACCTTAATGATTTCTTTTCATTTCAGGTATGGATAAATATCACTCCCTGTGATATTTTAAAGGAAAAATTGGAAATCTATCCAGTTTGAGGATCTATCCATATATGACAAATATTAGTGAATCTGTCCGGTCTGTTTATTTCAGCCGTTAATAAGTCAAGGGCCAATATTGACTGGTCAACTCATCCCTCAAATTTACTAATATACCCTTAGACGCCTCGTATGAGTGACACGTACACCATTGAGCTGTTAACTTCATGTGTATCTTCTTCTCAGAGTGAGAGAAATCGAGAGAAAATTGAGAGTGAAAAGAGGAGAAATACCAGAAAGTGGAAAGAGAAATCGAGTGAAATTTACTAGTATTTTGTTAACTACATTCACACCCTTTAACAATTAACACCCATTTCAATTCAGTTCTATTTTTTAGTATGGATTTTGATGGTGATATTTAATTTGAATCAACATTTTTATCTTGCATTCCAGATTTCTTTTATTCCGCTCCATCAACAACTAAATCAGTTGGTTCAGAGAAGCTTTTGAATCGAATCTGTAGGAGGTATTGCAGGGGGGTTGTTGCTTTAAATTCAATAATTAATCAAGGTTAAAATTGCGAAGATTGTAGTCGTTGGTTGCCGTTGATTCTATGATTGAATGGCTTAGAGTTTGAATGATTTCGAGTTTTTGTTTGAATAGAATTGCTGGGTTTTGATCGAATTTGCAAGGAATGAAATTTATGAAACGGGTTAGAACTCAGCAGAAAAGCCATCTCTTCCACCTCCAAGAGATGCACATGTAGTGTTCGGTCAAAATACCAAGAGAAAACCCCTATAATTGCAGACAAAAGTAAATATTTGAATAAAACCAAATGGCAGAATAATCTACAATGGTACCATTTAGTTTCTGGTTCATAATCCATGGAGAATTTCAGAGATTTGAGGAAGAAATCTTATTGAAATGAGTACAACTTTGAGACTTTAATATAAGAATTTGAAGAAGATTGAATCTCAATCAAGAAAGTGAGTCCAATTTCTTTTATTTAGAAGGGTATATGGGTCGGTTTTTATTCACTAGAGTCGGAATGGAAAACGTGATAGGAAACTGTCGTACGAAGAAGATGAAGGGTATATACGTCCTTCTTACTCGTGTGTTGTAGGCATCTTGACCACTTAACAGATGTAGTAACGATTTAGGATAGATTCCTTAATATTTGCCATCTATGGATAGATCGCCAAACGATAATCTCCATATGTGATAGATTTCCAATTTTCCCTATTTTAATTCTTGTAAACAATTTCTTTATTTGCATATTCGGCATCCCAACCTTAAGTTCGAGCACTGGTAGCGATTCATTTTCACAACTCTATAGAAAGAACACAGATTTTTAGTTTGTATGTTGTACATCAGCATTTCCTCTTTGTAGTTCTCAGCTGCAAAGGATATGCAATTTGGGCTCTAGAATTTTTGTGTTTCTCCTTGAACAGGTTCGTCATCTTTTTTGTTTATTTCGTCCACTTTATATGCATATAGGGAAAGTAGTGTTGTACGTGCTAGGTACTGCTTAGAGAATTTGTTGTTTGAAAAAACATTCTATGTCACCGAGAGAACAGCATTAAGAAATTTTTGCTTGTTTGAAATTAAAAGTAGGGATTGCAACTGCCTTGTGGTTGTTGTAGGAGCCCCAAAGTAGAATGGTTTTAAGAACTTTCCGCTAAAAAGAAACATAATCAAGCAGAATAAGAAAAGAATCATAATCCAACTTAAGCAAATAACCAAACCATTCTCACTCTAATCGCTGACTATGGACTCCAGCAAATAACCAAACCATTCTCACTCTAATCGCTGACCATGGACTCCATTACGCTTTTACCCACGTTGTCGTTTACATGGCAACCACTGTATTGATTCTGTGCAAATGAATTATGCAGATTCATTGCCTATTTGTTGCTCTTACCGTATCTTTTCTAATGTAATTGGAGTTGGTTCCTTTGACTTGTTTTTTTTTTTTATTATTTACACTTTGCCTTTTTAACAGCATTTGCATCATACAGTTGCATGGCAGTAGGATACCTGTTTGGTTATATGAGAGATACATTCATCTTTGTACATTAATTAAACCCTGTAATTTCAGAATGTTTTACTTAGCTGAGATTAAAAGTAGGGAGTTCTCTCAATTCTTAGAGTTTTCGGCCCCACCTAAAAAAATTTACAACCAATGAGAGAAATATGCAATATTTTGCTCGAACTTTCACGGGAATAACTTATCCAACCCTAAACTAAAATTCTTTCTCTTCTTCTCCGCCTCTCTTCTCTGCCTCTCCATCTCCCGGTTTTTGGCTTCTAATCTTTCGAAAATAATCGCAGCTTACAAGAACCCTAAAGGTAAGGTTCTTATTAACTGTAACAATCACAGGTTTCAAAGGTGAGACATAAGTTAGCATAACTAATCGAATCAATCACTCAATTTGGAAACCCTATCCTTTTCTCTTTCTCTGGATCCATCAACAGGGGTTAAAATCCTATCCCGTTCTTTCATTAGCAGATGATATTTTATATTTTTGCTTAATGTTCAGTTCCCATTTTTTTTTCTTATATTGTTAGTGGCAGAAGGATTGCCAAATGTTGTTTCCAAGAAATTGAGTTTGGAAATATCCAAAACATTTTTTGGTAAAATAACAGCCAAAAAGCTTCCTTGGCTGTAGTGTATATTGGTAAAACCCTAGGTACCAATTCGATTTGATCCTAACATCCATATTGAAACCTAAGTACTGATTCGATTTGATTCCATCATCTATTGTTAAAGCCCTAAACTTATTATTCACTCATCTAATTATTTCAAGATGAGAAAACAGTCGATCAATAAAATAACAGGAGCAAGTTAAATATTTTCTTTATGTGGGAGCAATTAAATCTAAACTCCCTCTCTTATAGTTTCCTGTTATATATACTCTTGCATCTCATTTTATTGTTATTGCGACGTTAGCCTACTGCTGCTCAAATATTTTGTTACATTTAGAATTAATTCTTACATTTTGCTTTTTCATGGTACAGAAATGGAAGTTAAATTGTTGTTGCGATATTACATCGTGATGTTTGACCTTGAGCCTACAATACAGAGAGTGAAACTGATGGCAACTCATGATGAAAAGTCATGGACCTGTTCTATATCGTAGACACATTGTAAGTATGACTCTTAGTTTGATATGTGGTGCTTGATCGCATAAAGGAGATCCATTTAACCGAGTCTCATTTGATATCTTTGTAGGTTATGCAAGACTTTGCTCCAACCATCATTTGGTCATCTTAACTATGTAGATACATCAAAGAACATATAGAACAAATAAAGCTTATACCTTAATTTGGCGTTTTTACGTTCACAAAGGACTTCATTTGACTGGAATGTTGTTGCGTACTTCTCCAGAGGCAAGGTAAGTGTTTCACAAATCTTCTAATAAGATTCTTCTACTTTGTAGTACAGATTTGTCGTGATCAATTTCTGACCCCAATATGATAGAGTATGAAAACTAAACAGTAGTATAAGATAGTAGCAAAACAGTAGAAGAATTGAACAATAGAAATCAGAATCTTATTGCTTTAGGTTTAAGAATTTTACAACGCCTTCCTTAGCTTATCTCTGCCCTAGCTGTTGCTTCTTTTTCCCTATAATTCTTCTCTAATGCTCTTCTAGTCTTCGTTCCCCCTGTCCCTCTACAAGCACCCAGAGTACATATTTAGAGAGTAGGATTTTCCTAAAACTAGTCTTTCCTTTACAAGGAAACTCTCATATGTTAGGTAATTTTCTATCAATGGAAGTTCTACAATTCCTTCTAAGAATAGTATTCCACCCTAGGATTACTTGGAGAGTAATTCAGCTGTTCTAAACTTAGGTATAGGGTGTTTTTAATGGGCCTATACCTAAAAAACGGATCAGACCTCCCCCATCAGGAGGCTTTTGGTCCCTCAAAAGCACTAAACTAAGAGGTGAGGATACTTGGCCTCCAGTTGCTCCCTTGAGTCACTACACGAATTCCAGTTTTTACCAACAGCAGCATTAGTCACGGTTTGCATTTCAGCAACGGGCATACGCTGTTGGGAAGCTCGTAACGTCTTCAATGGTTACTGAAAATGCGATCTGTTACAGTGCTCCGTGTTTTTGTTGGTGCAATTACCCTCCTACCCTCAATATTTCGGTGAACTTCCTAAGTTAGCCTCCACTTTTCTTTTCTCCGCCCAACTTTTGGTGTGATGAAATTTCAACCCCAGCAGCGTAACAGAACCTGTTTTTTTTCTCAACGGAATTCTGTTGAATAACATTTGAGATAAATTTTGAAAATCAGAAAACAATAAAGAAAAATCACTGAAAATGAATTCATTTATTTTGTCCGAGTTTTGGTGATAGGGTAGAGAAAGAAGTTAATGTGTCTAGCTGAAAACAGTTGAGACATAACTTCTATTCGTCTTCACCTCCACGGATTGCATCGCCTAACATTCAATTCCTCTCCCCTTTTTTTTTCAGCGGATAATCCTTCGTTTGAGTCTGAGCTTGAGAAAACATCTTCGTTTGAGTCTGAGCTTGAGAAAACATTTTCAGCGGATAATCCTTATGTGAACCTCGATTTGATATTAGTTTAATTATCAAATCGATTTCTCATAGAGTTATTGATTGAGATTTGGAATTTGAATCTGAGTTCATTCAGCAATTAGGTATTTCACTGATTTAAGAGGAATCTGAGTTCATTCAGCAATTAGGTATTTCACTGATTTAAGATTCATTTATTTATGTTAATTTCAAATATATGAACATCAATTGAATAACTGAATTCATCCAGCAATTACATATTTTCCTGATTTAAAATTAGAGTATGAGTATCTATATCTTTTCAGATCTGTATTTGGTTATAGATTTTTTGCTGATTTGTATGTGTGGTTTGTATGTGAAAGTTTATGATTGTTAGTATTTGTATCTTTAGTTTATGAACTTGGTAACATGAAGCATATTTCAATTTGGTAATGTAGGATGTTGGGGAATAAAGATTGGATGCTTGAAAAAGACCTATTTAGCCAAAAATATCGAGAGGGGGTTAGAGACTTCCTCAAATTTGCATCAGCCAATGGGGATTCATCTGGTTGTGCTTGCCCATGTAAGAAGTGTGCTAATGATTTTCGACATCCATGGAAAATTGTTCGAAAGCATCTGTCCGAGGTGGGTATCTTGAGGACGTACAACACTTGGTACTTGCATGGTGAGGAATTGGTGTGTCAGAGTTCAACTAGTCGTTCAGTGGAGAAGGAGAAGGTTGCAGAAGAAGAAATGCCTGATTTCGACTGGGATGCTTATGCTGATGCCAACTTTGGTCCTCATGCTGACCCTTATGAGCAAGTAGTCTGTGAAGAACAAGAGGTGGATATGGGGGAGCGTTATGCTAAGTACTCAAATTTGGCAGAGAAGCAGTTGCACCCAGCATACGAAGGTATCTCAACCATCGGTGCTATCGTAGAACTGCATAATCTAAAGAAAACATATAAATTCTCTGGTCATTGTATGGATAGTTTGTTGATTATGTTAGGAAAGTGGCTTCCTGGAAACAATTTCCCTAAAAACTATGATTGTACGAAGACGATGCTAAAGGATCTGGGGATGGAATGCAAGGCTATTCATGTTTGCCCGAATCATTGTATGCTGTATCACAATGCAGATAAAAATCTTCAGCAATGTCGAGTGTGCCAAGCTAAAAGATTTAAAGAATTCAAAGATTCCGACGGGAAGATGCAGGTGTCAAAAGAACCTATGTTAGTGCTTAGATACTTTCCTCTAGGACCAAGAATTGCGAAAATGTTCTCTATTCCTTGGATAGCAGCTTTCATGGATTGGCACAACCGAGCGGCAGTTTCTCGTCGTTATATGCGTCATCCGTGCGATTCACCTCAGTGGCGCAAGTTCAAGGAAAAATTCCCGGATTTTGCAGCGGAAGGCAGAAATGTTTACCTTGGAATATCGACGGATGGGTTTAATCCCCATGGCCAGTCGAATATAGGTTGGAGCTGTTGGCCTCTCATTTCTGTGGTTTATAATCTTCCACCTTCTTTGTGTATGAAGACTGAATTCCAAATATACAATATGTTGATACCTGGTCGCAAGTCACCGAGTGGAGACATTGATGTATTTATGCAGGTGTTTGTCGATGAATTAAAAACTCTCTTCAAAGACGGAAGGCGAATTTGGGATTCTTTCAGAAAAGAGTATTTTATCGTGAGAGTAACTCTAATGTTTGGGATTCATGATTTACCTGCTCTTGGTATTTTAAGTGGAAGAACAGTTCATGGCTATAATGGATGTGTTGTCTGCGCAGAAAAAACTCGATGTACTCATATGGGCCTAGGATTTAGGAAGGTAGTGTACACTAACTATCGGATTTTCCTCAAGAGCAGGCACACCTTTAGGGATGGGAAATTCTTGGGATTGGACAAAGATGAGAGAAAGTTGGCGCCAAAGAGACTAACTAACGATGAGTCGCTCGAGTTGTTGAAAGATGTTCATTACATACCTGGTAAGACCCAAAAACGCAAGGCTGGTAAAAGAAAGAGATACGTGTCTGATGATGAGACTGAGACTGAGGTTGAGGATGATTATGAGTTAGAGGATGGTGGTATTGATGAGAGGGATAATTCTGGTTTGGAAACAGGTATTTTCAATAGGAAGTGTTGTTTTTGGGAACTTGAGTCGTATAGCAATCTGGGTATATTTCATTCTATCGACGTGATGCACACGGAAAAGAACGTCATGGAACACATTTATCACGCTCTCTTTGATGATGGAAGTAAGGCTCAAAGGTTATGGAATAATCGTGATGAATTGCGTGAGAAAAAGCTCCACATTGGAGAGTGGAAAGCGAAGAAATTTAAGAATGTGGTAGTAAACACCCCGGTGTGGGTTTTGTCTAAAGAAGAGCAGAAAATTTTTTGCCAGATCATTAGAAATCTGAAATTCCCTTCAGGTTTTTGCTCAAACTTGAGCAACAATGTGAGTGGGGATAGGTTGCTGAGCTTAAAATCTCATGACTATCATATTTTGATTGAGTACTTGCTACCTGCTCTGCTTCAACATGCCTTTCCTGGACATAAACACCTTCAAATTGCACTTCAGCAAGTCAGTTTGTATTTTAGATTGTTGTGCTCTAAGGTCGTTAAAATAGAAGATCTGAGCCAGGCTAAGTGGATGATTGCAGAGGCCATGTGCGTGCTCGAAAAGTATTTCCCAGCTTCATTTTTTGATATAAGCGTGCACAGCATGGTTCATCTGGCTGAAGAAGCCTTGGTTTGTGGACCGGTTAGGTTCCGATGGATGTACCCACTTGAGAGGTGAATTGTCGTTTCACCAATTTACCCCTTCAATTTTTTTGCATTTTTTTGGGAGTTTTGTACTGAAATTTACATGTGCATACTGTATCAGGGCAATGAAGGAGTGCAAAGGCCTTTGCCATAACAAGAGATACATTGAAGCGTCAATTACAAATTCTATCATTCTAAATGAGGCTGTTAGGTATGCAATGGAGCAAGCCAAAGCTAGAGCCGAAGGAGGTCACAAAGCCAATTGGGCTGCCTTTCTGGATGAAGAATCTGATTTCAGCGATGAGGGTTCCATTCTTGGAGATAAAGAAGTTTTGTTGAGCCCTGTTCAATGGGTTCAGATACGTCGGTGGCTAATATTTCAGCGTTGTCAACCGGAACTAGACGATTATTATAGGTATTTGTTGTTATATAATATCTGTTTGTATGGACACTGAATTTCTATTGATAATGGGTTGGTATTAAAAGTATGCTATATATTTATGTTCAGGGATTACCGCACCGGCCATTCAGACGTTGGAGTGGACTTGGTCCAGTTTGAAACCGACTTCCTTTCATGGTTGTACAACAAGGTATGCCTTGTAGAACCGGTTTGTCAGAAAAATTTAGGTGGCATTAATTCTGATTTATGGGTTTTCTGCGCTTTCGCAGCTTAGGGATGAACAGAATATGGATGGTCTCCTGTGGGATTACCTTAAAGGTCCGGACGAGGTAAGGGAGATTGAAAGATACCGTGTGAATGGATATGTTTTTTGTTCCCAAGCTTTTGAGGCCAAGCTTAGGACCCAGGATAGTGGTGTTACCATGGAAGCAGACACAACTTTTAGGAGCAAAAGAACTGATAAAGAGACCGTGACTGTGAAAGCCAGGTGGTATGGGGTGATCCAGCAAATCCTACAGTTGAACTATGGTTCATTTAAAGAAGATGTGTTTTACTGTGATTGGGTGAAGGTGGAGACTGGAGTCAAGATGTGTAAGGATTCAGATTATCCTCTGGTCAATCTGTCAAGAATGAAGAAGAAAAATGCTATCACAGACGAGCCCGTGATTCTCGCGGAACAGGCTACCCAAGTCTTTTATTCCCAGGATTTGAAAGAGCCAGCCTACTGGGTTCCTATGCATCCCTCCAGAAGACTAACTATCAGTGTAGACAGTGCAGATGTACCAGCTGAAGGCAGTTTTCAAGATATTTTAGCGGAAGAACCACATCTTCGAGCTTTGCTCACCTATTGGAGCAACCCTGAGAATTTGAAATAATCTGTACGTTTCCCTCTACTTTTGCTTACAGTTTCACACCCCTTGTTGTTGGTTTGTAACTTTTAAGGTTTGTTCTATGCTTAGTTAACTCTGTTGACAATTGATTTACACTTGGTTTACACTTTTGCTTATCTTTTAAGGTTTGTTCTAGTCTTTTTACACTTGGTTTACACTTCGTTTATTCCACCCCAATGCTAACACACACATTATATTTACACCCCGGTGGGTACCACCAAACATCATCTTCTTTACTACTACTATTTTAGTGCTAAAGAACAAACACACCTTTCATTAAAGATCTGCTGCTTTTGGAAGCACTCACTTTCTCTCTCAGACAAGAATATTCAGACTTTAAAGCTCCCAAAAAAAGGTTGCTTTCAAGGAGATTCAGCGATTGATTAAGGAGAAAATCTATTTCTCTCTCAGAGAAGAATATTCAGCCTTTATCAATCTCTTTTTTGAAAAGGTAAGGTCTTTACTTTTGGGTTGTATTAGGATTCAACTGCCTTTGCATGTTGCATGGTGAATCTGTTAGTAATAAATGAAGTAGAATGCTAAAAATGAAGTGGAATCATGATAGATGGTGTGAAATCAAGATGCATGAATTGAAATTTTGTTATGTTGGTCTATTTCTACTCACTCAATGCTTTTAGTGCTGCTATGTTTAATTAGATTTTTAATTAACAAATTAGATGAAATCATGACATGGGTTTAGCTTGGTTTACGTTATTATGATCTGCAGATGTGTTTGATTTCAGTATTTTTTTAATGAAAATTTTAGGGTTTTGGTCTGTTTCAAATGTCAAGTACTGGGAATTGATGTTGTGGTCAGATTTTGTTGTTGTTTATAATAAGATAATGCTGTGGATATTGATTTCCATGTATGAATGTTGGGCTCAAAAAAAGTTGTTGTTTTGAATGAAAAATGCAGGGGAAATGGCAACTAACTCAGATTTCTCTGAGAGGGAGAGGCGGAGAAAGGGAAAAGGAGCAAGGTTAGATGATAATTCATCTGAAAACAAACCACCACCATCAGCGTCAGACGATAGTGATGCACAATCGCATCCGTGGAATCCTTTGATTGCTTTCAATGACATCATCTATCGCTGCACGCTAGCTCAAGCGAGACTGATCCAGAAGCGTGCAAGTGACCATGTGCTGGCGATGGAAGTAGGTCTGCAGGTGAGAAAGGGTAGAGAGGAAGAAAT
Organism: Papaver nudicaule; assembly: GCA_023529015.1. NCBI lineage: Eukaryota > Viridiplantae > Streptophyta > Magnoliopsida > Ranunculales > Papaveraceae > Papaver > Papaver nudicaule. The sequence goes on along the minus strand of JAJJMA010272559.1, from coordinate 173 downwards.
CAAGAAGCGGAAAAGAGAAGAGGAGGAGGATGCTGAGTTGGAAGAGTACTGTAGGAGGAAGCGAAGAGAAGCCCAGCAGCAGCTGGAGATTCAAGAAATGGCGCCTCCAGCTGAAGGTATAGAGTATGACAATGACGCGGAGGAAGAAGAACCTGAACCTGAGATTGAAGAAG
>JAJJMA010272555.1:0-11842 GCA_023529015.1 Papaver nudicaule | reverse complement strand
TTCTCTTCAATACGTTAAATTGGCCTAAGGCATTTTCTACACCTACATTTTGCCTCTTTCATCTTTAAAGACTTTAGTCGCTGAAGATGAAATCCTCTAACCGCTGAAAAATGCCAGCACATTTCTTCTGACAGTATTTTCTCCACGTACGATGGCATGCCGTAAATGTCGGAGCTGCTTTATGACCTGCAACCGGCTGAACCTGTCGAGATTCCCTTTCCTATAAATACTCTAATTCTCCTCACGTATCCTATTTTCCTTTCAGTTTTTCCTTTCTTTTTCTCTGCTCTTAAACCCTAACCGCCGCTGCTCCGTCACTATTTTGCCTGAAACCACCATTTTCCGCCCCTTTTCGTCTTCTTACTGGTGTAGAACTCCTTCTTGGTTATTGCTCTATAACGTCTTCCATCCAGATTCATCTTTTGTCTACCTTTTCTTTATTCCGGTGAATTTTCACCTCTGCAACTTCCGTTCTCCGTTCACTCTTCATCTTCTCCGATCTTCTCATGGCTTCTACTGACTCTTCCTATGACCAAAGCTTAGAACTTCAACAGCAAGGGTCCAACCGTGAGGACGCTGAGTCCTCCTCAAGTTCTCAGAACGAGGATCATGATGACGAAGAATCTATAGATTACAGCGGTAAACCTTCTTGGGGTGATGATTGGGAGGGGTATTGCACTCCAGCGCATAAAATTACTCCAGCGCTTAATATCACACCTTTAGACGGCGTCACCATGTGCTCTGATCCATTACTCTTGGAACATATCCGCCGGGAAGGCCAAGATGAGAATCATTTAGTTATATCCATGGGCCAGATCAGAGTTGGGTACCAGTTTCCTCTTTACGATCCTACCAATCCACTCCTTCTTCAATTGCTGATGCATATAAACAAGCATCCCGCCCAACTTTCTGGTAATTCCATTCGTATACTGTATGAATGGGTTGCCCGTAGTAAAGACCACACCCTTTATCCTAAAGTCGCCAGAGATCCTGCCTTTACCAACAAGGAACTGTATACCGTTGAGAATTTCTTAGCTCAATATCAAGTGAAGCCCAGTCTCAGGGCCGGCGAACCCTGGTTATACCGTCTTGAATCAAGAAGGGGTTTTGATAATGATAAGAAGTTTCTAAGGGATGTTGACAAGAAAGAGTCCACTACTGAGAGACCCTTTGTCCGCCATAAATCTGAAAATCACTGGGGTGATATTCCTTGCCAAGTTGAAGGTCCCTGGCTCAAGGGTTTTAAAGATTAAAACAAGACTATTCCTCGTGAAGAATTTCTCCCTGAGCATTCTGACTTAGCCAAACATGACTTTTGGTCCGTTCGCTGGGATGAAGAAAACCGGTATCTCAAGAAGGATGGCAAATTCGTTGTCACCGATAAAGGACATTGGGCTAAAAAGCCTGAATTTTGCAAGCAACCTAAAGTGCAAGGTACAAAAAGAAAAGGAAAAGAGGGAGGCGCCGTTCATGTAACAAACATCCTACCGCTGTCTTTGAAATATATGTATATATTTGCCTCTGTTTGTTAGCTTAATGGCTGACGATGATTTTCCTTTTCATAGCCCCCTAAGAAGAAATTTAAGCCAGAGAAACCCCTCAGCGCAATAGATCGCGTTAAAGCCGCTGTTGGCACACTCCCTGGTGTGTCTACTGCTGGATCCAAGAAAGGTGACAATTCCAAGTGTGCTTCCGCTGCTAAAAAAGGCGGCGACTCTTCCAAAAGAAAAGATAGCGGGTCTTCTCAGAAAAGGGATGATGAATCTTCCAAGAAGAAAGGCGGCAACTTTTCCAAGAAAAATGACGACGAATCTTCCAAGAATAAGGATGGCGACTCCTCTAAGAATAATGAAAAGTTGCCTAAGACTAAAAAATCTACGGCTTCCAAGAAAGGTAATAAGCCCAACAACCCGAATACTGTTAATGATCCTATTTCTGAAGACCAGTCTGTGAAACCTGCTAGTGAGCGTCGTGTTGACGAGATGTTTGAAGAAACTCTTGTAACTCCACCAATTACTACCTCAGTTACTGCCACCACTGGGCAAGGTACCGCTGAGATGAATATGGATACTGCTGGCGAGAATACCGTTGAAATGCAAACTTCTGTTCAATCAGATAACCTGATTGAGCCTGCCTCTGCCTCAGCTGTTGACAACACTGTCTCAGTTCTTCGTCACCTTCTTTCTCTGAACACTCCACCTTGCACTTCTGCTGGCAATAGCTCTTCAATGATTCAGTTACCGCCGAATAAGTTAGTGGAATCCTTCGCCAAATTGTTGTCTCAGGATGAGAATGGTTCTAATACTCTTTATCTAGAATCAATGAGCAAGCTAAGTGAGCCTGGGTTAGCGCTGAAACCCGTCGAACTTACTACCGCCGTCTCTCATCTTACTCCTTATCAGCAATTTTGCAGCGCCGTCATGGTAGATTGCTGCCTCAGCTTTACTCTTAAACTTTTTGTTCTTATCAAGATTTTATTTCTGACTATACCAACCTGTTTTACTCTGCAGGATTTCCAGCGCAATCTTGGTAGTATCACACTGAATGCTCAGCTAAGGCAAGAACTTGACAATCTGCGCCAAGCAAAGGCCACAGTGGATCAAACGAGTGCTTCCTTGAAACACCAGCTAGCTGTAGAAAAGAAGGAGAGCAGTCGTATGCGCGTCAACTACAATCAAGAGAAAAAGAAGCATGAAGAGCTCCAAGGTTAGTAGTTGTTTCCAATTTTTTGTACAATAATTTTACATTCTGTTGTTCTTTTTCCCAACGTCTAGTCCCTTTCCCTTATAAGGTCGCCGTCAACACCCTGATAGCCGATTAAAGCAAGCTGAAACTGAGATTGGTAAGTTGACTAGTGCTAACACTAAGCAACGTAATATGTTACTCAATTTGGGCCAAGATGTTAAATGGTACCGCCGAGAATTGCGTAACGTCACTGATCTTAACGTAAATCTTGATCACCTGCTCAAAGTTTCTCAAGCTGATGTGGCATGGACAAGGAGCGAGCTTGACAACGCCTCCCGCTTAGCTGAGTTGGAACGTAAAGCCAAAGAAAAAGCCATTGTGGACCATATGAAGATAACCACCCAACTGAAGGATAAGGAAGCCACCATTTCGCGCTTATCGTCCACACTGGTTTGTCGTACCGCCGAGAGAGACGCCGCTCGAGATGAAATTCAACACCACAAAATTTTTTCCCAAATTCATGGAGATCGTGCTAGGCAGTTGAATGAAGAGAATACTATACTTAGACTCAAAATCAAGCAAGCCGTTGGTCCTTGTTCTGATCAGGAAGTTTTGAGTAAACTTGATGAAATAAGTGTTGCCAAAAAGGGTATTCATGAGTATGTTAGCGGTCTAGAAGGTAGTTCCTTAGGATTTCATTTTCTCATGTAATTTCCAGTTTGGTATTGCCTCAGCGCTAATATTATGCTTTTCCTTATTTCAGAGAAATACAAAAAGTTAGAGTCTCAGCTGGAAGAGCAAACCGCTGTCTTGAAAGAACACAAATGGTGTACTGCCAGGATTACTGAACTGGAAGGGCAATTGAAAGATCATCAGACATGTGGGAGCAAGTTGCATACGCTGGAGTATGAACATTTGCAGTGTACTGGCAAGATTTTCAACCCGGAAGCTGACATTAAGACACTTCAAGAGTATAAGGAAAAGTTTGAGTCTGAATCTTCTAAGTCCAAGAAACTTCAACAGATGCAAGACGTCCTCAAGTCTGAGCTGAGTCTTGCCAAAAAATCTGCTCAAACCCAAGAAGAGCAAAATTTTGCTGATGTTAGAATGGCCGGCTTTTTTGCTATCCAGATGTACTTGGCACAGTTTTGCCCTGATCACGATTTGGATATTCCAGATGACAATGCTCCTGGTCGCCTTCCTCCTGACACGGATACTGCTCCTAATGCTGCTGATGATGAAGGTAATGCCGAAGATGCTATTCACATAGACAGCGGGTCAGATTCTGGAGAGGAGAGTGGTGAAGAAGAGGACGCTGAAGACGACACAGACTTGCAGCCAAAGGGTCAAAATTCTCGTCGAGACAGCGGAAAGAGTGCTAATGTTAATGATGACCAGGATACTTCTGAACATCAGAATCAAGACGCCGACAATCCAAACCAAGGGAAAGGTGCAGTTTCCACTGAAGCTGGAGGAGAAAATGCTGATTCCTCGCTTAAAAACCCAAATATGGCTGTTGAAGACCCTTTGAAGTCTCCAGATGTGCAAATCTGATAAATGTTTCATATTCTAGTTATCAAGTGTTATTTAGATAACTCTTAGCTTTTCATGTTTTTGTATAATCATGAGATATGTTTATATCTCCCCCTCTTTTGTTATGGAATTTTGGTAGATGTTTTTCTACCTTTGCATTTTGTTATATATATAACTCTCTTTGTTTGTTTCTGCCGGTATAATCGAATCCATTTTAGTTTCAATGATGAGCTGACAGTATTTTTCCTTAGCCACATCGCAACCGTTTTCGCTATACATTGTTACTTGTGCCCGTCGGCGATCTATTATAAGTGGTAGGTTTGCCAAGAGGGTGGTTAATGCCTCCGGGAGTCTTATATTTTTCTGCCAGCACTTACAGATCAACAAGTAACGCGTCAGGAGTTATAGCACCAGTTAGCCAGGTTTACTGCTATTCAAAGCCATGCATTGAAAACTAAAATGTTCCGTTATGTCCCGGCGTATAATTTTCTTGGCAGATTTGCCTCAGTAGGTGGCTATTGAGCCTTGTAAAATTTGTTTGGCAATTTTGCCTCAGCGTATGGCTATTGAGCCTTGTAAAATTTGTTTGGCAATTTTGCCTCAGTGTATGGCTATTGAGCCTTGTAAAATTTGTTTGGCAATATTGCCTCAGCGTATGGCTATTGAGCCATGTAGATTCTGCTTGGCGGTTTTGCCTCAGCGTATTTGTCGCCGTATAATTAAAAATGACACAATAATTTGTTAACGGGGTTCGGCGCACAAAGCAAACCTACGTCCCCGGATCTTATTTGCTGCAGATTACAAAAGCTAATAAGATTTCTTGGGTATTATGCCCGCCCAAGACTTCGGATTTTTACATGTAATCTTATGGATAGAATCTCTTGATAAACTTGGCATTCCATGGATGCTCAAGTTCTTTTCCATGCTCATCAACTAACACATAAGCTCCACTACCCGCTACACGCTTGATGACATAAGGGCCTTCCCAAGTAGGCTCCAGCTTTTTACATCCTTTCTTCTTCTGATACGGCGGTATCTCTCTTAATACCAGGTCACCAGGCTGATAGTCTCTTTTCACTACACGCTTATTATACTCCCTGGCTAGACGGCGATGGTAATTCTCCATATGAGTCAAAGCAATGAGCCGATGTTCTTCCAAGTCGTCTAGTTTCGCCAAGATTAATTCTGTATTGAGGTTCTTCTCCCAAGCTTCGTGTTTTGTCATTGGCAATATAACTTCTGATGGAAGCACTGCCTCAGCACCAAATGTGAGTAAAAAGGGAGATGCTCCAGTCGCCTCTCGAATTGTAGTTCTGTAAGACCATAGGACGTTGTGAAGATGCTCACACCATGCCTTCTTGTACCCTTCAACTCTTTTTTTTAACCCCATTCCTATTGTTTTATTGGTGGCCTCCGCCTGCCCGTTGCTTTGAGGATAAATAGGAGTAGATTTTCCCAGTTTAACGCCGTATGTTGCCAGCAGGTTTTCAATATTCTCGCCGACCAATTCTTTCCCATTGTCAGTACAGATTTCCGCCGGAACACCAAAACGACAGAATATATTTTCCCATATGAATGTAAACACTTCTTTTCCTGTTCTTTGTCTAAGTGCCTTAGCTTCACACCATTTGGTAAAATAATCTGTTGCCACAATGATATATTTGCGATGTCCCGATCCAGGGGTTAGTGGTCCAATAATGTCAATCCCCCACTTGGCAAAAGGCCATGGGCTTAATACTGAGTTAAGTGATACCACTGGTGCCTTTATCTTATTTGCATACAGCTGACAATTCCTACACCGCTTAGCATACTCAGCGGAGTCGCCATTCATCCAAGGCCAGTAATATCCTTGCATTTTCACTTTTAGAGCCAGCGCCCTCTGTCCGCTGTGATTTCCGCAATCTCCCTCATGAATTTCTTTTAACAGCTTCTTTCCTTCATCTCTTGATACGCATCGTAATAGTGGCCCAGCAAATGATCTTCTGTATAGGACGCCGTCTCTTAATTCATAATTCCTTGACCTACTGATAACTTTATGCGCTAACAGCTTGTTTCCGGGAGTAGTGAGATGCTCCAAGTAATATCTGATAGGAACTCTCCAGTCCGTTTCCGCTGATTCTTCAATGTCTACCGCCAGAACTTCCTGTTGCCTTCTTCCTTCTATTGATGACATCTTTAGTCTTTCAATTGCTATTGCCGGTACTTCTGGATCCGCCATCATAGAGGAGATAAATGCCAGTGCATCTGCATGTCTGTTGTCGTTTCTACATATGTGTCTAAATTCGATGCCGGTAATCTTATTAGCGTATTCTCTCGCCAATTTAAGTATTGCTTCAGTGAGCTATCATGTGCTTCATATCTGCCTAGGATCTGTCGAATGACCAGCTGGGAATCACTAGTTAAACGGATGTTGCTGATGTCCATCTCGATTATGAGTCTCATAGCATGTATTACCGCTTCGTATTCTGCCTCATTATTTGTAGCTGGAAACTCTAATCTGAATGAGTGGACTATCCTTGAACCCTTTGGTGAGATAAAGACTATGCCAATTCCTTTGCCTTCTTTATTAGCTGAGCCGTCAACATATACTTCCCACTGGTTTGGATCTCTTTTCAGCAAGTCTGGGACTCCTTCATCTGGATCTTCTTTCTCCATGAATGGAATATCTTCAGTTTCTTTTTCTTCTTCTTCTATAGGATAGTCTGCTAGGAAGTCGGCGATAACTTGTGACCTTTGAGCTGTCCTTATTTCATATTTGACGCCGTATTGATCTATCTGAGCATTCCATTTTGCAATACGCCCTGCTCTTTGAGAACTATGAAGAATGGCTTCAATGGGAGTTTTGGTGAGTACCGTTATGGGATGGGCATGAAAGTATGGACGAAGTCTGCAAGTGGCGAAAACCAGAGCTAATATTAATTGCTCTATCTTAGTATAATTTTTCTCAGCGGGCTGCAGAGTTCAACTAATATAGTAGATTGGTGTCTCTCCTCCTTTTGTCCGCACTAGAACTGCACTAACCGCTGCTGATGTGGCCGCCAAGTAGACCCTCAATTCTTCTCCATGTTCCGGCGGCTGAATAGCTGGCAAAGTGTCTAAGTACTTCTTTATTCCCTGAAATGCTTCCTCATGATCCTTTGTCCAATTGAACTTCTCTCCTTTCTTCAGCATTTGGAAAAATAATTTGCACTTATCAGAGAACCGAGATATAAATCTGTTAAGAGACGCCAATATGCCGTTTAAACGCATGACATCTTTCAGGGTTACCGGCGAGGGCATTTCCAAAATGGCTTTGACTTTGGCTTGGTCTGCCTCTACTCCCTTCTTTGTGACAACATAACCCAAAAACTTTCCAGAGGTGACGCCGAATACGCACTTTGCCGGGTTAATCTTCAACTTGGTTACTCTCATGTGATCAAAAATTTCTTTCAAGTCTTGCACGTGATTCTTCTTTTTCTTACTCTTGACCAACATATCATCAACATAAACCTCCATAGTTTTACCTATCCATTTTTCGAACATATCTTGGGCCATCTTTTGATATGTAGCACCAGCATTCTTAAGACCAAATGGCATTCTTGTGTAACAAAATAAACCTTTAGTAGAGAAGAAAGCTGTGTGCCGTTGATCTTCTTCTGCCAGCGGTATCTGGTTATATCCAGAATAGCCGTCCATGAAAGACAGCAATTCATGCCCAGAAGTGGCATCGACAGTCTGATCTATGCTTGGTAATGGAAAGCTGCTCTTGGGACACGCCCTATTCAAGTCGCTGAAATCAATGCAAATTCTTACCCCTTTATTCTTCTTAGGAACCACCACCATATTAGCTATCCACTCTGGATATTGAACTGGTCTAATGATTCCTGACGCCTTCATCTTGTCAATCTCTGCTTCCACCGCCTCTTTGTACGCTGGTGCCAACTTTCTTGGACGCTGTTTGAATGGTCTGATCCTTGGATCTATATCCAACTTATGGCATGCAGTTTCTGGATCAATACCAGGCATCTCATTCATGCCCCAAGCAAAAACATCCACATATTCTTTTAGCAAGGCCTCTAGCTGCCGAGATTCTTCTTCATTCAATAAGGTACCAATTTTTACTATCTTAGGAGCATCTTCTTCACCTATGTTGATTTCCCTTGTAGGTTCTACCGCTGTGAAATGCAAATCTGGCTCACCCATAGGCGAAGGTTCCTTTAGTTGCTATAAAGGTGCCGCTGAAGGACTTGCTGTTGACTCGCCCTCCTTCACAGAAAGAATATACTTATTGGGATCGGCGACTAGTGCGGTTATTTCTTTAGCCTTAGTTGCCTCTTTGGTCTGCTTCTTTTTCTCAATTATCCTTGCCTTTCGAGTTTCACGCATCTTGACGTCTACTTCATTGCATGCCTTTGCCGTAGATGAGTCGCCAATATACTCAGCTACCCCTTCTGGAGTTGGGAATCGTAACCGCTGATGATAGGTCGAAGGTACTCCCTTGATGTTGTGCAACCATGGCCTGCCAAGAATTGCTGCATACGGCGAATCTACCTCCACAACACAGAAAGTAGTGTCCATGATCAAGGTCTTACATGTAACAACCTTCATCTTTACTTCTCCTTTAGGCTTGGACGCTATCCCATTAAATCCATAAATGTTGTATGAAGATGGAACTAATGACTCTACCGGTTCTTCTTTAGAATCCATGGCCTGGTATGCTGAATTGAAGAGAATATCAACAGAGCTTCCTGGATCTACCAGCACTCTTGGAACCTTGAATTTTCCTATTTGGATGGTAAGGACCAATGGATTCAAGTGACTTCTTGCCTCAGGTGATAGTTCTACCGCCGAAAAACTGACTGGCTTTTTCATCCATTCTAATAGTGGGCTGCTCTTGACGGCGACACTGAAAATCTCTTTGCCACTGCTATCCCTCTTGTGAATTCTTGACATTACATTGTTATGGAATTCATCCCTACTGATTGTTGAATGCACAATAGAGAAACAATTCAATTCTTTCAGATCACGCTGAACTTCAACTTCAAAAACTTCAGGCTTTGGCTGTACAACTTGGATTGGCTGAACCTCCAATGGTGGCGCTGGAGGTAATTCTAGGAAATCTTGAAATCTTCCCATACGGATGAATCTATGCACCTCTCTCTGAACTCCTGTGCAATTTTCAGTTGTGTGGCCATGGAATTGATGGTATTGGCAGTATTGACTGGTATTGGAAATAGGATTCGCGGGATTTCCCCTATTAAAAGGATAGCAGATTTCATTCCTCGATGCTGAACTCTCTATTTGCCCCCATGCATCAGTATATGTGACACGTAATTTTGGTAGCGTGGCGTCTTGGAAATCTGGGTATCCTGGCTTTCTGTCGCCGAATCTTCGATTGTCATTGTTGAATCTTCTGTCACCATTGCCCTGTCGCTGGTTATCGTATCCCCCTCTATTGTCGCCGTAATTTCTTCTATCGTTGTTAGCGTATCTACCTCTATTATCATATCCTCCTCTATTGTCTTGATCATCTCTTCCTGCGTAAGTGTCTCTCTTTCCTTGATTCCATTGTTGATTGTTGTTCTGCTGATATTGCTGTCGTTCTTGTGGCTGCTGATGTGGGACAACTGCCGCTGATGGTGTTGCTGCTGTTGCTTCAAGTTTTTTGTGCTCCTTTCTAATCCATTCTTTTCTTGCTTCTTCTTGTTCTTCCGGCGACAAATTGTTAATAGAATGAGCATGCTTTGCTCTTTCCTTCTTCTGGCGTTCTTCTTCTTCTTGCATTTCTTCATATATCAACCATTCATTTTGTCTAGCTCTCAACTCTCCTATATCTGCTACTAGAGTCCAATATACAGATTGGAACATCTTATCCGTTGTTTCCATTGAGCTGATGAATGCTCGCATCTTTTCTTTGTCAGATACCGCCGATCCCACTTCACTACAAAGCTTTATCCACCTCATAATATAACTTCTACAAGTTTCCATGGGTCTTTTCTTATTGTTAAATAATTTTTATGCCCCAGGGCGCACTCTCTTGTTTTGAATATAATTTGCAATGAATTTCTCTTCCAACTGTGTATATTTCTCAATTGACTTCTCTCTTAGGCCGTCGAACCAAGCCAAGGCTTCATCCTTGAGAGCAGCGGCAAACGACATGCACATTATTGGATCTGAGCCGGTCCATGCCGTTAAATCTCTCATGTAACACTGCAAGTGTAGGGTTGGGTCCCCTGTACCGTCAAAGATTGATGTGAAAGTTGGCATACTAAACTTCCTGGACACATGCCCATACGTAATTTCATCTACAAATGGTGTCTTTTTTGCTTCTAAGATTGCCTTCTTTAATTTATCGTCTTTTGGTTGACCTGTGACTTCTTCTATCTTCTTCTCCATACGGCGTAACCTCTTTGCAACATATTCTTGATAATCATCTAATTTGCCCGAGTCGGCGTAACTTTCCTCGCCGTGATTAGATTTCCCAGTCCTCTTACTTCCTTCTTCTTTTTTCACTGTGGATGCCGCCACCTCTGGTCTTGCAGATCTGCTCTTTTGAGCTTTGTGCACTGTATGAGTTGAGCGACTTTTACTACGACTTTCCATTAACTGCTTATGCTGCTGTGCCAATTGTAAGTTGCTCTGAAGGATAATGTCCATCTGTCTTTGCATCTGCAACTGCATCTGAGCTTGGTTTATGGTGCTTTGTTCAAAGAATTTCTTTAGTAATTCTTCAGTAGCACTGGCGGATTTTCCTTCTGACACTGTTATTGGCGCCGTTCTTGATGTTCCAACAGCTGCTACCATTCTACTGCTACCTCCTACTTCTTTTGAAGTGTTGCCATCTACTCTCGAGGGTAACCCATTAGAGTTGAGATTGCCACCTACTACTCTTGATAATCCTTCAACTGCATGAGACGTCTCGCCGGGAATCGCTGTTTCTTTGATGGTGCCGTCATCCACTGCTTTTCCTTTACTTTGCACTGGAACTTCTTCTTCCTCATCTTCTTCTGGTATTCCATCCAAGTGTGTTATGTCTTGTATCAGAACAAGACCAATAGCCGTTGTCTGCCGTTGAGGTACTGCTGTCTGCATTGTTGTTGTTTGTTGTTGTTCTGATGTCGGCGCCATTGGCTGTTGTTGCTGAATCACCGGCTGTGGCGTTGTTGATTGTTGTTGCTGAATCACTGGCTGTGGCGTTGCTGACTGCTGACTTGCATTGCCACTCAAGAAAAAATCATGTGCAAAACCTAGCGGTGGTACCGCCGAACTTCTCAAGTTATGCCGATTAGGAAGTGGTACAGACTGAGTGGGTATGGGAAACTTTGGAGCTTTACTGGTTGACGCCGTACCTCCTTTCCGCTTAGTCGCCATTTGGTATCCTGTGTAGAAAACAACAAAAGCACTTCCTGACAGTATTAAGCTAGCTTGACTGTTAGCAAATGCCAAATTCGTTAGTGGAGGTGGTTGAACGGTTTCTGATAAAGTAAGAAACAAACAAAATAGCTCAGAACTACAGCCGCGACATTTGCAGTGTATGACCTAATCTTGTCGGCAGTTGAAAGAAAAACCCTAACTTTTGAAAAATCATGGAAATCCTAAAAACACCAAAGTTTGATAACCATATTCATATTAAAGATCAAAATCT
>JAJJMA010272554.1:0-24276 GCA_023529015.1 Papaver nudicaule | reverse complement strand
TTAGAGGATTTGAATGCAATGAGATTGAGGTTTGAATTCTTGACTTAAGATTAGGAACATGAAACATTTTAAGTAATTTAGAGGATAGAACGTAATTGGTGACTGGTGAGTGACCGTTTAATACTGCTGATTATAAATTGTATGTTATATACTGTATGTTAACTGTAAGACATTCCGTGAAGTAGACGTCTAGAGATCAGCTGCTGTCTTCTAATTTAGTGTTCCTAGAATGCGTTAAGTAGACGTTGGTGCTTGATGGATGAAGCAATCGAGGAACAACCTACCTTCACTGAAGTAATTTGTGTTGGTACTTGGAAGACTATGTTGTATAGAAGGCCAAAAAGAGATGTCACTGTAATGAAAGCTCTATAATTGTGGGTTTTGTAAGAAGTATTAATTTTCTAAATGTGTGTAAGGAAATCTTAAATTGGCTACTACTCCTGGAATGCAATATTCGGAGACACTCTACCTTTTTGTGTCATAGTCATAGAAGTTTCATAGAAGTTTCTTTCATGAATTAAGATGATACGTAGAAGTCTTGCATGTGATGTGTAGATTTCATCATTCGTGGAGATAATGATGCTTTAAAGCGATTAATTCCCCTTAAACTTAAAGGGTTGCGTCTTTTTATCAAGCAACTCATAGTGGTTCATAACAAAAATCTGTGGCAACTCAGTTAGTAGAATTGGTGTTAGAGACGTGTTTAATCCTTGTTGATATCAGTGTTAGGCGATATTCTTCAAATTTTGCTCACCTTTCAATGAGAAAAGGACACCTGTAGGACACCTTTATACGAGTCAAGTAGATATATCATGAACTCTCATGTTCTCAGTGACCATTTCTGCAAAACCAACAGATAAGGATGGTCTGTGGATCTGTAAAAATCTCTAGTGGTAACTTTCTATTGCTATTTACAAGCCTAAATATTTAGCATGCAGGAAGTAGCTTACAACTTGCTTGGTAATACTCGCACTGGGAGTAGCCCATCTCGAATAGCTTCCTTCTGATTCCTGTATTACCTAGTTATGAAGCCAAATATGTACTAGTTACTGGTGTGGCACTTTCATTATTTTATAACATGGTTCTGAATCAGTTCTCTAGACTCTAGAGCCTAGAGCCAATTCTTTATGAATCGTGAGCAGATATTTTTCTGGAAAGGACTAAATATCATGACTTCGTTCTTTGTGTACGCGAATGTCTTTCAAGCAAATATTCTATTGTTTCTGCAGAGAGAAAGAATTGGCTGCTGTGAAAATAAATGCTGGTGATATTGACATCATTGCAAACGAGCTAGAGGTTCGATTCTGTTTCTGTCTTCTTGCTTTATCAAACTACTACAGTACTAGCAAAGCAAACTTGATATCCACTTTGTGAAATGCTAATGTTACCTATTTTCCAATACCTAAACTAGATGGACAAGAAGGTTGCAGAGAGAACATTACGGGAACACAAAGGTGATGCTGTTGCTGCTGTACGTCACTTGCTTCGCTAGAAATCCTGGAGTAGTGTAGCATCAATTTCTTGGGATTTCATAGGAATCTGACTGAATGAGACAGATGAAAATACAGTTGATCTAACCTTCTAGAAGGTCACGACCCAACTTCCAAGATAGGCTCTATATTGTACTCGAGGGGTAATTTTCACCTCCAATTTTATCATAGTTTTTATGTCATTTTGTCTTTGTGCCGTTTCTGTAAGTGAAAACCTGACTTAGAATTATCCAGTATTTAAGAAAGATTTGGTTCCGAGTGTTTGAATATTACACCAACTTAACATGGAAGGGATCTTTTCGTGTTTTTACTGCAACCACACCAAGCATCTTTTACCCCTCAGGCTTAGAAAGACCCGTTATTTCACTAGTATTTTTTATTCGATTCCAAGCGAAGGATCCAAGGTTCAGCGCAGTGTTTATCACAGGAATGTTCAGTTACTCTGCAATACGCAAGGTGCATATAAAGTATCAACTGCACTTTTCTTTAATGGATATGAACATAAGTGAGGAGCTAGTATCTACTCTATTTCCAGCTGATAATGAATTTGTACCTGGTACCATGAACTTTTTCCGCAAGCAAAAAAAAAGAAAAAAAGCAAAAAATAGATAAAGCAAGGAGGATTTACAAGTAATGTTTTAGCACGAGGTTAAAATAGAACACCAAGATCATGTACAGGTAAATCAAAGAGCAACGAATGCATAGTAAAACAAGAGAGACAAGGGGTTGGAAGTCGAACTTATACAAGATTAAGTTCTCTGTTTGTGCAACAGCAACCAACTCCTCTGGGGGCTGGGAATCTGTTTGTGCTACAGCTTGCTGGCACATTTGGAAACAAGGTGCAATGCTGTTTTCAGGAAAATAAAACCAAATCCCAAACAGATAGCTAATCAAATTATCAAACATCTTGAGGACTTCAAGCTGTTCTCAACTCCAAGACAGATAACTATCACTGCTAATCCTCCTAACTCTAACACCTCAACTCCTGAAGAGAACATAACTGTCATTTTTGGATCCAAAATAAATTGTGAAACTAACCTTACAGGAATTGGAGTGGTTATTGTAGACAGGGAAGGAACCACAATTGGAAGAAAAGCTAGCTGCTGTAGAACAAAAGGAAAAGAAAATGGAGACTGCATTGCTGCCCTAGAAGCTCTGGAATGGTGCTCCCTTTTGAAAATCACAAGACTCAATCTGTGCGGAAACTCAAACACTCTCATAAGAACTATTCAAGGAAGGAAAAGAACTACAAGATGGGAATCTGATACTCTAGTTGATCGTATTTTAACTATGCAACTCTCTTTTGAAAATGTCAACCATAGATATGCTAAGTTTAGCACTTCTTCTGACATATACAATGTAGCCAATATGGCAAGTAGACTTCAAAGTCCTCAAGTCTGGGAGGCACCTGAACTTTCAAATCTCTTGTAATCTGGATTGTTTTCTTAATCTATAAAAAAAATACAAGATAAGTGGTAACGTATCAGTATGTCCCTTCTACTGAGCTCACTCCAAGTGCACCAAAAGGTGCAGGATGAAGGTTGTTGCAAGCTTCTTTTTAGAGACAACTCAAGAGGCAGGATGAAGGTTGCAGGCTTCTTTTTAGAGACAACTCGGTGCAAAGAGAAAACCGATAGGACAACAACAAAGACGAGATGGCATTCCAAACGGACGAGATGAAACCGAAGTGTAATAAGAGGTAATCCAGCCAGCTGTTTCATCCCTCTTCATACATGTTGCAGCGGTCCTGTCTTTTCTGCTTTCTCCCCCACTGTGAATCAATTTCTAAAGTGCATTTTGCCGTGGACAGTCGATTCATTCCGTTTTTTTTTCTTTTTTCTTTTTTAACACTGTTAAATAGAACCTGAAAAAAGACCATTCTATTTTACATTTCTACATATGTGCATATCACATTCGAGAAGCAGAAACTTGAGGAAGACTCCTGAAACTAGGAAAACCAAAGACCAAAGCAATCACAGAAGGCCAAAGCCAAATTTTTGTTGGAAACCTTCTGACTGCTACGATCTTCAAGAATACCCCCCAAGTCAAACCCCAATTGGGATTTAGAAGCAAGCAACTAGAAGTAGGATAAAAACCTGTCAATTAGCATTTCTCTCGGTTTCCTGTACACGTCTGAAATTAGAGATGACCACAGTTGTACTTAGCATGACCATTTGAATTGCTGAAGAAAACAACTAGGGCAAGAATAATCATCAACTTTGTGAATCTGCCAGATGAGGGTTCTAACAGCATTCCTATGAGATAAGCCTGCGAAGACAGCTTAATTAGCCTCATTCTCCGCTCTTTCACGAAACGATCCATCGCTGCCCCAATCTTCACCTGCATGATTTGTTTACTCTCTGATCCCTTCCCGCACATTTCTTTTGCCAAATTTCTTGCTAGAACAATAGCATCTTCTAAAGCTGCTGAACCACCTTGGCCTAAGAATGGACCCATAACATGCATTGCATCACCTGCTACAATAACAGTTCCTTTCCGAAAATTGCCTACTAGCCTAGTGATATATCCCATGGTGTGCGGTATCTTATGTTTGTAAGAGTCAATGAATCAAGATCACTTTTCTTTACCATTTCTAAAACATCTGGCGGGAAATCCATGATCGATTTAATGGTTGCTTGTTTGATGAGTTTCGGTTCGCTTGAGACTCCTAAATCTGTTTTCATTGGTATACAAATAAATGAAATATTTTAAAAAAACATAAACCAAAAACAATATGTTCGATGGAACTTACCACAAGATGTCGATGGTAGGCCGACAAACCAATACATCCGATTCTCGTTGACTGGTGTTCTACAAAAGATAAGATTGTCTTTCCGAATTCGAATAAATTCATTGTTGAATCCATGACCAGATGGATAATCTGTGAAACCTCTAACTCCACATGTAGAGAAACTCCTTGTAGCTTTTAATCCAACGAACTCAGAGACAACTGAATTTACTCCATCACATCCAATCACAACCTACTATCCAAAAAAAAAAAAAAAAAAAAATCATATGCAAAAAGGCACTGAGTTTGTAATTAGCAAGATACCTATGATGAATTTACTCATTTACTTCTTAGAAGTCCTTCTTTTAACGCCGAAAAACTTTGTAGAAAAATCCAAACATAATGTAAATGAATTACCTTACACTTGATGCTAGTACCATCATGTAGTTGTACAATAGGTTG
Source organism: Papaver nudicaule (assembly GCA_023529015.1). Classification (NCBI taxonomy): domain Eukaryota; kingdom Viridiplantae; phylum Streptophyta; class Magnoliopsida; order Ranunculales; family Papaveraceae; genus Papaver; species Papaver nudicaule. The sequence continues at coordinate 19,596 of JAJJMA010272554.1, read as the reverse complement.
ACAAGTTGAGGGATCCAGCTTGACAGCCACTGCATGACAGCCAAAACGAATTGTATTAAGCGGTAAATTATCAGCTAGGCGTTGTACAAGATCGAGTCTTTTCAAGCATCGAAGTTCTTCTTTCCTGCAATGGCAAAACAATACATTAACCAAGGCGCATCAATTCCTGGCTGGAAACTAAGCCCCTCAGACTTAACCCTCAGATGCTCGAAAACTTCAGGAAGGGTTATATCTGAAAAGGGGTAAAGCGCCCATCTACAACTTAATTTCTTTCCAAATGTTGGATTCACATTTTAGCATTTTGTTTTAACCTTGCAGTTAAGTTTCAGTTAAGTGAACATTTACCCACATCTCACAAACTTACATTAGTGGTATCACTTCTTGTTTGCCATTGTCGAGTGAAATATCGCGGTACCTGACAAATGAAAGTTACACTAATGGTATATACAGTCTAATAAAAATGCAAAGCAAATTAAAAAGTGCATATACAGCGCATAAAAATATGCTTTTGCTTCCAAAGCAAATTCTTCTTTTTTATTAATCTAAGCAATACATGAAATATTTTCGTTGAGTGATCCACCTAATTATTGCTGAACTGACAATGAGGGAATGAACAAGCTGGTATACCCTGTGATGAGATTGGCTATCTGTCTAAGCTGAGCACCGACGCCAAGTTGATCTAGTGCACGCCAACCGTTGGAAAGAATAAGAATAGTTGCTCCAGTAGTTCTTACAGTGTCAGATCTCTCTAGCACTACACTCTCGAGTCCCTTCCTGCAAGATTTATGATTGTAACGTTTTAGAGATAGTTGCGCATTGTTGGGTATTGTGATAAGAATAAGAAGATAACTACTACAATCTGTGTACATACTTGTGAAGTGCAAGAGCAGTTGCAAGTCCACAAATTCCCCCTCCAACAATTACAATCTTATTCTCTTCTATGTAATTACTAGTACTGGCCATCCCCCTCAAGAACCCCATGTAGAAACTCCAGCTAGGCCATTAATTATCAGAACTTGAGATTTCGTTGTAAGATTGAGAACAGAATATGAATGCAGAAAACACATATGGTACAACCAACACTAGCTTGTGTTGATTAGAGGTGAATGATGTCTTTATAGATTTCAAGGCAGTTGACCTCTCCTACTTGATCGCACCAGATGGACATAACCAACACAACTGTTTCTTCATACTAGGTCGATTGGGTGCCACATAAGCAGGCCGTTTCTACCAATGATTTTACTAGGTCAAGACAAAGTCTTCTTGGATATGTGGTAAGTCTCTCCCTGGCTTAATTTGGCTTTGGCTTCCGTTGATCCTACAAGAAGAAATGAAAACAGTTCTTTCACTTTTCAATGATCTACAGCAGTTAGTAAAAGTTTGAAATATATACAAATTTTAACATTGAAACAACATCTACAAACTTTCAGAATGTCAAGCCTGACTTTCACTTTTATCAAAGTCAACCAATAGTTGCTAACAAATAATACAGATATCTAAAAATGGCAATATATAGACAATATCCAATACATTGTAAAAATGGTTAGACAAATGGCTAAGTTGGTATGAATCAATCAAGTAATCAACAGTCAGACGACTATGACATGTTTTCAGAAGTTAAGCAAAACCACATCTATAATTCTTCATCGCCGTCACATTTAAAGCAGCTTGATGCAGATGAAAGGTTGTTTAAGTACTCTCATGCCCAGTACCCAACAGAACTGCACTTTAGCAACTTCAGCTATGAGATCACACGAGGCAACAGTCAAAAATCTACTGAAGTGTGTGCACACATTCAGTTCCAATATGAGGCCTGACGCTTCCATGTCAGTCTTACTGAAAGCATGCACCTTGGTGATCGCAGCTTTATGGCGAAGGCTTCTTTGTTCAAGGATAATTCAGTGAGATCATAGTAAAAGATCAATGATCTCCACATCTCTACATGAACAATACTTGGGTGTGTTCAAGTCTCTGATATCCTATGTGTGGCATCTCCATTAGCAGCTCGGTTTGCCTGGAATTGAATGGCATATTGTCTCTGCATATCTTTAAACTTTTCCAAAAGTTCCTGAAACGTAGGCCGATGCTGTGGTTCACTGTTTTATCAGATTTTTGGATCAAACATAAAAAGTAAAGTTAGTGGTCTGATATTGACGATAAAATGAAAGGAAAGGTTAATTTGGTATAAGGTCAGCTTATAAACTTGATTATCAGAATATAACCTGTGCCAGCAGCTTTCCATTATAGACAGCCATTGTGGGTCTAAATCATTTGGAATATCAAGACGTTGATTCATAAATCCCACAGCTCCAATCACCTGAGGATGCACCAAAATTGTTTAATTTAAAGTGTTAACTTCTATCCACACCATATCCTAATTACCCAATTGTCAAGTGTTTTATTCATTCTCCGCTCGCAGGATGGTGGCTACAATCAACTCAACTAAGGTGAGCTGCCAGTCATCTAGAGGGAGTTGATCCGCATAACGAAGAAAGTATTCTGATGCAGTACATTCAACAGAGAAAAAGATACCTGCATGGAGTTCAAATTTTCCCAGGGGATCTTCTCCGTGACAAGTTCCCATAGTATTATCCCGTAACTGTACACATCGGACCTAACAGTTTCCCAATTTTTGTGAGATTAGTATTTGTAATACTGTTAGGATTCTATCTAGCAGCGGAAAATAACAAATAGCAAACAAGTCAACAGTAAACTCATAGGAGCAATTAACTTACTTCTCGTCTGAGGGCTCATTGCGAAGAACCTCTGGAGCCATCCATTGCGGCTATAAAACAGTAAAACAATTTAGTGCATTTGGTTATCAAAAGTAAGTGGCTAAATGCTTTATGCTATGGAACTCCACACAAAGGCAGGAAAACTTATGTACCGTTCCTTTTCCTGTCCTTGTTGTCAGGTATGTTTCACGTTTGAGACGCGACAGACCAAAATCACCGACCTAATTTAAAGAGACAAAAAAGATAAGCCACATGCTATTCTGTTTTATAGTGAGCAAAGAAAACACTATCTGCAAATAGAACAATGGAAGACCTTCACTGTCCAGTTCTTGTCAACTAGCAAGTTTGAGGACTTCAGGTCACGATGGATGATAGGTGGATTGCAATGATGAAGATAATTCATACCACGAGCCTGTAAAAGCATGATGCACATACATGAACTCTACGCACAACCTAGGGGTAAGCTTTCAAAAACACGAGAAGAGGGATGGGTAACATGCAAGACAACCCCTGCATAATGTACTTACGATGTCCAAAGCCATATTAATACGTCGCCTCCAATCTAGTTTAGCTGTGCCACGCTGAAGCAACCGAAACAAACTTCCACTGCAGTGAAGGATGCAGATCCAAATCAGTCATACAGGATGAATATCAAGCCGAGAAAATAATTTAAATACAGAGGTGCAAGATAATAAATCACGAGAGACGAGTATTGCACAGATCTTTATAAGTTTTCAGAAGTAGAAAACAAACCGTGGGAGGAATTCCGTGACGATGCAAAGACGCTGAGGTGAAGTTACAGCCCCCATAAAGAGCACTATATTTGGATGCCGCAGCCTCTTCATAAGTGATACCTGTGTCATACAAAACTTATTTAGATGTAATTCATTTTGTAAAGCCTGAGCAGATAACCATGGTACTATATCACCAATCAAAGGTAAGATACGAAAAGAAGGAAAAAAAAAAGGATCAAGTCACTTGACTGGAAAACATTAACTAAATCGGCCTGCAAAAGTTCACCTCTTGTCTGAAGGAGAGTATCACGTCATCAGAGTACTCTTGCTTAGAGAACACCTTGACAGCAACATCCTGTGAAGAAACGATTATCATTGATTGTCATGCAATACCCTGACTCTTTCACTTCTACTATGTTAAACAAGTCAAACTAAATAATATAAAGAAGGCTCTAGACTGTCAATAATACACGTTACAAACTTTCCATGAGTGTGGGGATTTTGTTTGTTTGTTTTGTTTCCCTGAAGACATTAGCTTAATTTCACTTGTGATAAAGATGTTGATCTCCCTTAAAAACAAAGTTACCAGGAAGAGAACATACCGAACCATACCAGAGACCATGATATACTGTGCCACAAGAACCTGCAAGTTGGAAGTAAAACCTCAGATTGCTCGTGCAACAGAAGTAATAGATAACTATGTAAAGAATTATCACAAAATTGGAAGATATTACTACCTTGGCCAATCTGTTCTCCAATCAACAAATCTTCCCACAATATTTCATAATCTAAGCAATCTGATTCCATATCGACCTTCTGAATAGCAGTACTACTTGTGCTCCCGCTACTACTTACACTACTTGTGCTGTTAACGTTAAATGAGGACCAGGAACCCGAAGCCTCATTCACAGCTGATCTGTGGCCATCCCCAGCCTGCTGTTCTGGTTTAACCCCATAATCTGAACTCCTTCTATGTCCCGTGTCATTTTCTTGATCATGATTCAACCAGGGCCAGACAAAACGCGTGGTCCTTGGATCCACTCCATCTCTTTCGTTACCTTTCCATGGCCATGATATCCCCTTCTTACCAATCCAAGCTTCCGCCTTTGAAGTTATTGCCTTGTGAATTCCAGACTTCCCCTCTCCCTCGTCACCAGAATCTGCAGAGGGCTTTCTCTGTGACTTCTCCATAGTTACAGCGTGAGGATATATACCAAATTCAGTTGGTGCTACATCTCCTCTAGGCGTGCTAGCTCCACTTGAATTTCTATCCTCTCTGTGGTCAGAGTAAACTGCATCAGAGCCATGATCAGAATAATGGCTGTCTCCGCTACCACCTTCCCGTTCGACATTGTTCTCATTAGAGCGTAATTTTGTCCTGACTTTGTTGGACACCTTAGATGCCTGTTTCATTCATTCAGCAAGCAATCATTTTTAGTTAAAGCAAAATAGAAATAGTGCCATCCATAATGGTTTTTGTCCTCAAAATGCACATTGAATCATTGAGAGATGAAAAACTCACCAGAGTTGAAAATTTGGAGGCAATTGCGACCTGCAAAGGTTGCTGAGTAACAAGACCGGATTTATTTAAAGGACTTCTGCTAGGCCTGCTATAGCTGGAATTTGCTTCCAATGATTTTGTTCCAGCCATGGGAAATTCTTGAAAGGCTCTTGAATCACTTGACACACAGATAATCCCTACAACACTGCCATCGTCATCGTAAAATGGTGTGTTGGTTGAAATCGAGAGAAACCTCTCTCCATATTTATTCTTAGCATTCAACTGTCCTTTCCAACTCTCGCCCATGGTTATCCTCTGAATAATATTATTTGCCACCTCATATTCATTGACATCTGTAAGAAGCTCAGTTGCATTCTGACCTATAGCTTCCGACACAGAATATCCATACAGGGTTTCCGCCATTGGATTCCTAAAATACCAACAACTTCAAACATTTCAATACCGGCTTAAGCTTGCCCCATTCATTTTGTTTGTTTGAACTTATTTAATTCAAGTTATGTACAACAGTTTGTGTTTATGAACTCCAAAACAAAAACTAACAATAGGACAAACAAAACCAATTCAATGAAATTCACCTAAAGTCAAAAGGGGATACAACAGTCGAATTCATTACCATTACCAGCTATCAAAATGAAGTAAATTGAATAGAAAAACATACAAATTGATGAGAAATGGAAGACTAACCAGTAAATAATCCGGCCATCAAGATCAAAAATATGAACGGATTGACCCATTGACTGCAAAATATTAAGATACTGTTTATCAGTAAAATTTGGTAAAGTTGAATTTTTAGCCTTCCCTTCTGAGTCATTATCCCTGTAATCATCATCGTCCCTCTTCTTACTTTCTCTCTGTAGAGGAGATGAATGATGATTAAAAGAAGCAGAACCCTTTTTCCAATTACTTGAAACTTCGAACCCTTTTTTGGTTGTGGAAGCAGAAGATGATAATCTCGATCTTCTTGGTGAAACTGAATGAGCCCTTTGATGTTCAGACTTTCTAGAAGAAGAAGTATCATTTGAAAGTATTAGTTTAGACATCTCTTGTTTAAGACGAGCATGCCCTGCTTCAAGTTCTTGGATCTTCTTTAGTAATTCTTCAGTTGGTGGTGGTCGTGGTGGTGGAGGGTTTTCTTCCATTTATAAACAAATTTAAGAAAGCCCCAGATGAAATTTTTGTGTTATGAATGCAATTTGGAAAGAAAAAGACACAAAAAATTCATGGGTTATGTATGATCATCAAGTCTATCTACCTATCTATCTCTATCTTTTCTAGCTGTACAATAAACTTTGTTGTGTGTGCAAGGTGTTTGTGATTATTGCTGAAAGGGAGAGATTTGGATGTTAATCAACTCTTTTTCTCTCTCTCTTGTAAGCCTCTTAATATATTAATTTCTCATTTTTACTTTGTGTTTGTCTAATCTCATACTTTTTCTTTGGGGGAGTTTTTTGTGGCTCTCAGTTTTGTTTGTCTTGCTTTTTGGTTAAAGAGGATTTAGTATTTTGGTTAGGTTTCCTTTGAGATTTGATTCTCTCACTATCCTTTGCTTCCACTCACACACCTTACAGTTTTGTTTTCATCCATCCTTCTCAACCAGATGTGCTATAATGAATCCAAATATTTATAGTTGACAAAGGGTTACTTGCACCCCACCTGCTGGAAAAACTGCCCAACTCATTCTATAGAGGACATATTATTTTATCAATAAAGAATTTGGTGTAGACGAATTGCAAGCAATAACTTGGTATTATCATCCAACAAATATTTTAGGATCATGTGGATAAGATAAAATGAAATTATGAAGCTAAATGCTGTAAAAATAAATCGATGTCACTGTAATACAGTGGCAAAGAAACTGAACGAACACATCAGTGACCTAAATTGAAAATTCATTCACATTTCTATCATTATTGACAAATAAAAAAGTTGTGCAAAAACATGATAGTAGCAAATTTAAAGATAGTCAGAAGATTATTCTCATAATTCTTTTAAGTTTTAGTTCTAACCTAATTCATTACGAAAAAATGGTTGCTCATACGCCTCCCCCGTAGGGAAGGCTAGGGATCGATTCCCTCCATACTTAAAAAAATAAAGTTACTAGCTTAGGTGGGGTTGGGGGTGGCAGCAGTTGGGCGTCCAGCTAGCTGGGCCCGTCCCCTGGTGGGTCTAGCTTTTCCATAATTAAAAAAATATTGAAAAATAAAAGTGGTCAGACAACATGATAACAAATTAAAAGATAATTAGAAGATTATTCTCACAAAAATGAGTTTTAGTTCTATAATACATTTCGGAAAAAACTTCCCACAAAAATAACACATTTTGAAATACGAAGCGTCACTATCTACAACCGTTGAAAATTCGTTGGTTTCAACGACTGATTTTTGAAAGTAGTAAATTATGGTGTTATACTAAGGCCCCTTCCTATGGGGAAGGGCAAACATAATTCTTTGCAATGCCAGGTGGTCTAGCAAAGTCGAAACACCGCTATGGTAAACGATGGACTTTTCATTGACCGTTGGGAATCCCATCGGTCGATGATATTTTCACCGATGTCGATGGAAATTTCATCTGCAATGATAGAAATCTCATCGAGCACGGATCCAATCCAACAGTTATTTTTGCGGTTCTATTGAATGTTATACCAATCCAAATGTTCACATCAAATCAAATTTCACTTCGTTATCAAACCAACTACTTACCTAAAATTCTCAATCATTTTCTATTTCTTCTCATAATCAATGGATTCTTCTTCGTCTGATGAAGAGATGTCTAGTACAATTGAGCAATTTGATACACATCAAACAAGAGTTGTTCGACTGTTGCAACAAATTGGGTATGAGTCTGATGAAGAAAGGGAAACGTTCAACACTATGCTGCAGGTATATACAGGCGAGATATCCAGAGGTCTTGAGCCAAAAATAGTACGCTCGAGAAGATACACTTATCGCGAGCGAGAATTTTACCACAACAAATTAATGCTTGATAATTCAATCACAATTGCGTGTTTTCCGATGAAGATTTACAACATGCTTTGTCGGGTGGAACCTAGATTTAATTATCAATTTGATTGTTGTAATATTAGAGGTCACAGTCCTGAACAAAAGGTTACGACAACTTTAAGGATTCTTGGTTATGGGGATCTAGTCGATGCCGTTGATGAGTAAATATTCATATGAGAAAAAAAAAAACTTCTTTCAACTAACTCTCATTGTTTTGTGAAGTTATAATTAATCATTTTGGTCTTACGTATTTGAGGAAACCAAACAAGAGTGATGTTAGAGAAATATTGGTTCAGAGCAAGGAGAAGGACTTCTCAGGAATGTCGGATAGTCTCGACTGCATGCACTGGGTGTGGTTGGGATGTCCTACCTTTTGGGTCGGTCAATACAAGGGTCATTACCCAAAACCAACAGTTATTATGGAAGCTGCTGATGCTAAATATTGTTGATTATGGCATGTTTTTATTGGTCTTCCGGGCTCTCAAAATAACATTAATGTTTTACACAAATCGCCTCTGTTCGAAGGCCTGAAGAGGGGCTACAACCCCCAAGTGAATTCTCAATCAACGACCACAGTTACAATCATGGTTATTATCTTGTCGATGGAATCTATCCTAGGTGGTCAACCTTGGTTCAAGCGTACAAGCAGCCCCTCCAGGGTCGTGCGGGTTGTGAATGAGGCATTTTAACAAAATGCAGATGGCTTTTAGGGAGGATGTTGAACGGGCTTTTGGAATTCTGAAAAAGAAATTTTCTATCATTTTTGGTTCATTTCGTGGTTTGAGTCCTCGTGAAATGCATAATACCATGCTCACATGTATAATTCTGCATAACATGCTAATTGTCGAAACCCTCCGCGAAAAATAATTGGGTTAATTATGAAGATAAAGATTTGATGCCTGAGGTTCAACCACGACATGGCGTACCTGCAAGAAACTAAGCGGATATGAATAATCACATTCGGAACGCGACTTTGTACGAGAGGTTAAAAGCCAATCTGACTGCTAATCTCTGGCTAAACATGGAAGAGCGAGTGGAGGTGGAGGTGGAGATTAGTAGTTTATTTGCGGGTGGAGGTGGAGGTGGAGATTAGTAGTTTATTTTCTTTTGTTATTTTCGAAAAGTGTAATTTATTTTTTTGATTAATAGTTTATTTGCTTGTTTGTTTGTTTATGTTTCTAGAGTTTTCTTTTTTTATTATTGTTTTTTTAGTTATCAAAGTTTTTTTTTTATAATTTAAGTATTTTGTTTGCAAATTTAATGAAAAACTGAAAACTAGACTTTTTTTCATTAAAGTTAAAAATAATTAGCACATTAATTTTAATTTAATTTAAACAACTATTACTACTGCTGTTATTGCTGATACTACTACAGATGTTGGTGCTGATACTCTTCAAGGTCGTCAATTGTATCATCATAATCTTTTCCTCCGTCAGATTCCTCTGATACAATTGGGATTGGGATGCTAGTGGTGGTGGTGCGTCACAACTTGAACTTGCTTGTGTCAGCCGTTCTGCTTCCATCTGCATTTTAATCCTGTCAAAGTCCAACTGCCAAGGATAGGATTGTTTCCCATTCATTGAGATGGTGTGTGCATTCATAACCTTGTGTTTGTCATGGTTGTTAACATATTTCTCTTGAGAGAGATGACTTTCCGGTTAACAACTGTTTGTTGCGCATCGAGCCGGTGATGAGCCATGAACTCGCCCATGTTAATGCTTGTTATCTATTTTATTTTTTTGGCTTGGTTTCTTCCACACAGAATGTTGAAGTTGACGGCATTAGCAGTTTCCCAGTCAACATTACTTCCTCCTGCTCCTAGTGATGAATATGGTGAACCCGGAGATGACAGTGAAGTTGGTGTAGAAGGAGAAAAAGAGTACAATGCTCTTTCAGGAACTTGTTGTTGATGGGATGGGCCAACACTTCTGGATCATACTTGGGAAGCACTTTCAAAATATCGAAACACTCCTCATACGCAAACAATTTTTCTTTATATGCTCTCTTTCGTTCCCCCCGACATTTTCGTTCCACGTCCATGTCGGACTTGCTACTTTGTCCCATTCGGTTTGCTTGTACGATTGCAGCAACAAATTTTGTGACTTCTTTATTATTGTAATTGTCACAAAGTGGTTGCACAAACCATCACCAGTACGACAATTTATGTTTAGGGCATCCCTAGTATATTGATCAAAGATGTTGCCCCACAAGGTGGAACGCTCTTGGCCTACACCATTAACACAGTCTTGGGTAAAACGAACATAGTTTGGACAAATACACGTATCTTCAGCGACTGATCATAAAAACCGGCCTAATTGAAATACACTCGATGTTAGTGGAAATGTGGATATTTATAAGAGCAACATGTCCCTAAAATATTAGTTTCAAATTCAATGTTGTTTAAGTTTTATAGAAAAAAAAATGGCGGTGAATTGTGAGATAACGTGATTATAGCATTGTGAGCCTCTTGCCTTATTTTTCATTAAAAAAAAAAAAAAACAAAAGCCTCTTGCCTTATTTATAAATCAAAAAATAAAAATATTTCCATGGAAGAGGAGCCAACAAAAGGGGTTGCAATATCCTTTCTCCCTTGATGACTTTAATAATTTTTATCGTGCGTTATTGGGGCCGACGAAAACAATTTGGGGCATACTTTTTTCAAAGTACCAAGTAGTGTTAAACGAAGCTACCGAATATGTTTTAACTACTCGGTAGTTTGAAAAAAATATGCCCCAAATATTTTTCGTTGGCCCCAATGACATCAGGTCACGCAAAACAGAAAAGAAAAGGTTCTCTCACTTTTTTCTATAAAACGACTCAATTGGTTCCTGGTGTACACTAATGAGGAGTTACAGAGATCAAGAGTTTTACTTTTTGTTCATGTTGTATACAAAATGACCATTTCATCCTCAAGTTGTTTTTAATAATTCTAGTTAAGGTCTTTGGTTGTGTCTCTGCCACATCATGGATCATGGATCATGGATCATGAGAGTCCCATTGATATGGAGACTTTCAACCAATAAGAATCAAAATAAAGGGATTGTATTGAAATCATGGGTTGTATTCTTCTTTTTGTGAGGTGAATTTTGAACCGTTATTCTTGAGTAGAGAGAACTGACATTTGCTTTGTACACTACTACTGTACTAATTAGGCCATCACCTTTTCACTCCAACTTCACTTTCTTTGCTAACTGGTCAGACAGTAAGTGATATTCGAAGCCAAAAGTCTCAAGAAATTTTCAACATTTGTTATTAGTTGGCCATCGCTTTTTTGGACAGATAATTATCAACCTAATATTTCTTATTTAAGCAAATACTAAGAAACAGAAAAACAAAACAAAAAAATGTACCTCCAAAAGTAGTTTCCGTAGAAATCAAGGATTGAAAGTTGGAACAATCATGGGTAAACATGCCTCCAAGGATTGAAAGTTGGAACAGCAGTTTTAATGACATGACAGAAATATTCTTTATAAATAATTTAGATTTACGTTCACATATGACGGTTTGGCCGAGTGGTCTAAGGCGCCAGATTTAGGCTCTGGTCCGAAAGGGCGTGGGTTCAAATCCCACAGCCGTCATTTTTCTATTTTTTAATTATATTTTTTTTTTGGTTATTAACGCAGCACCACCGCAACCATCATTGTCCACAGCACCAAATTAAAAAGGCTTCATCTGCATAAAACCTACAAGGTGCCAATTGAAGGTTTTTTCAATTCTAGAACTAGAAGAGAAAAGAAAGACGTATGTATGTTGTAGACTTGCAGCATTTGAAGGAGCTATAAACACCAGTAAGAGCAAAGTGAAAATCACTACCCAAATTCAAAATATTAAAATCAGAAGATAGTACTAATCTAGAAATTTCCAGACATGAAAATGCCTTTACAAATACATGATACATAATCTAATACCCGGCTTACAAATGCTCGCAACAGGAGGTAAGAAAAAATGCCACCATCTTCACGTGTAACTTACTCGGACTCAAATATTGAACTTGACTGCATCCTCTCTACGATCCATATTTTTGGATCTTTTGATCAAACTATAATACAAACTACGACAGTTAAAGAAATTGCTAGTTTGAGAGAGCTCACTTTCCTTTTCCAACGTGATGGAGCAATCGATTCCTTTGACACAAATGGGATTCTGTTGACTTCGAACCATTTAATTCAGCTATCATATTCGGATGAGGTTATTGTTTGATTATTGGTTAATAGGTTCTGTTAAATGGAGAGCCGGGATACGCTTAATGTACAGCCTTTTTCGAGCCCCTCCTTGGCATTGGAAGTTCAAGAATAATGAGAAAAGAACATCGTTCAGACCCCCTGACATACTGCACTTCGCCGTTCATTAACTTTAGAATCTTCCTCGACATATTTAAGGCTAAACCTTCTTGAGTCAACCACCGGTTGCTGTTGAACACGTCTTGAACGAGTTCAGGGGGGAGGCCCTCACCAGGACACTCAATCCTGTTTCCGACAGAATATCACCGATAAGGACAAGGAAAAAGACCTGGCAAGTAATAGAAACCTGCTGTGATATTTGGAGTCATAAATCAAGGAATACCTGAATTCAAGGTGTAGAAGTTCTATCCCATCTGATATTATTTTCAGGCTTGGGCGGACTTGAATCTCTACCCAACCATCTGGAGATGGTGCATAGCGCACCACGTTCAACAAGAAATCAACCAGGACTTGTTGAATTCGAACTTGGTCACCAAACACAGACAGTGTTTTGATTTCCTCTGGAATATCACGGATCAGTTGTAAGCCTCTCTCTCTTAGAAGAATCATAACTTGGCTAACAACAGCATTTATAAGGTTCCCAAGTAAAAATCCGGCCTCGTCCAGTTCCAAGGACCTGTTAGCAGAAGAAAAGTTTATGCAAAAATTAGAAAAGCAAGACTAGTCTTCTAGGCATTTGAGAGAGAGAGAGAGAGAGAGAGAGAGAGAGAGAGATTACCCATCCTCAATGCGCTCTAGATCAACATCCCTTATGATCTTCATCATCTGCCTTTCACAAGCAGCACTCGTCTCAAGAAACTGTTTTTGATCTTCGTTTAAATCTGTTGCCTCCAGTAGAGAGTTGGTAAATTGTAACCCACGTAAAGGATTCTTTACCTCTTGGCAAATGTAAGCCAGCTCTTTCTTCCTAGCAAAACATTTCTTCTCTTGCTGCCTTTGTACTTCCAGGGCCTGCTGCAATTCAGGGCTTGCAATCTGCAGAAAGCAGAAGGCCCCAATAGTTTCTCCTTCCAAATTAACCCTTTTATTTGCTGTCAAGAGAGCTTGCACATATTTTCCATTCCGGTCATAGAACTGAAAAGGAAATTTGTCGGTATCTTGGCCCCCAATTGCGTTGTGTAGGACAATCATGAACTTAGTAAGAGCATCAGTGCCTTTGAGCCGACAGCAACCACCAAATATATCTCCTACCAACATCTTCCCAAGCATTTCATCTCTGTCCCAACCAGTTAGTTTTTCCATAGCCTTATTCCACTCCAAGCAACACGTATTCTCATCCGAAGCAAAAATGGGTGGAATTAAAGGGTTGGGATTGTGTAAAATAGCTTTATAGTCACCTTGAATACGGATGAACTTGTCCATTACCACTTTCTGGGAAGTAATATCCTGACCCACAAAGCCAACTCCGACAATGTTGTTCAGATAGTCTTTGCTACAGCAGGCATTGACCACCAGAAACACGCTTTTGTTAAGTTTCTGTGGACCAAATGTCTTCAGCTTTAGCTCTACATTTTTATCTTCTTCACCTGCATAGATCTGAACTGGTTGATGGGACTACTCATGCTCTTGAATGACAAGATGACACATGAAACCTTCTCATAATAACTAAAAAAAAAACTAGCTTATAAACCAGGGAGAAACGATGCACCAGCGATGGTTCGAAGATTTACAATGTGAAGATAATGAAAAACAACATACTGAACAGCAACGGTCCAGCATAACCACTTTCGCAGAAGACATTCTTTTATAAGTTAACCAAACATAAGCTTTATGGGAAAACGATTAATTAATACTAGTTCAGAAGCACAGGTCAATCTTGAAACTACTTGCGCCAATGTATGTATTATAAACAAGCTAGACTGGAAAAGTTATTCATGCAACCATGACTACTTCAAAAGTGATTTGCATTAACAAATGAAGCATATCTAGGAAAAACTTACCTTGCAATGCACGGGAAAGAACCTTGCCAACAACCTCAACATATTCCTTGTAAATAAGATCCTGAAGTAACAACTTTCCCATAGCTTCCTCAACAGGCAGACCTATCAACTCTGCAATTTTTGCATTCCACCCATTTACTCGACCATCAGAATCTACAGCGAAAATTGGAGCGGTTGCAGTCTCTATTAGCCTAACCATCTCTTTTGCAACTGAGATAAGCTCATTTGTCCCTTGCAAATCGGTATTCACAATTTCAGTGTTGACCACCGACTTAGACATACTTCCATCGGCATCTTTAAATGAGTCTCGCAGTATAAGCTGCAAAGAGTGAATTGCATCCATCTCCGCATTTTCCCATGGCAAGCTACGGCTCTTGACTACTTCCAAGAATGCCTTAAAAGAAGAACGTGGGTGCATTCTTTGACCATCATCCTTGTCTTCTGGATGATGTTTCGCCCCTCCCCACTTGATCTCTTTCGCCGTATGGGATCGAAACCAAAATAGGAAGTCTCTTGAGGTGATATAAGCGACAGCCATCCCACAAACTGCGTCACCTAATGTAGCTGCTCCCGAGTACCCAGCATCAGCCAAACTATCAGTACTTAATCCCGTTGAGTCCCCATGGTAAGCCAACAACCAGTCCACAATATCTTTAATCTGGGATTCAGTAGGAGTAACCCCAAGCGCGAAATATTTCCCCTGGTAGAAAAGAGCAGACCCATCACATTTCACAAGATCCATAATACTTGGGCTCTGAGTGATAATCCCAGATGGGGAATCTCGGAGGAGCATATCACACAACAGAGTCTGGGTTCGCAAAACATGTTTCTCTTGCATCTGGGAAGCCAGCTGTAATTCCAAGTTCAGTTGAAGCCCAAAAGCCTGCATTAGGAACTCACAGGCATAACGAAGAGGAAATGGGATACAGCGTGCAGATGTGTGATGACACACAACAAGTCCCCATAACCTCATTGGATTACGGGAACCAGAAGGTCCACTACCTTCTTCATCATTTCCATTGATGATTACTGCCATTGCTAACGAGGCAATTGAACCCATATTAGCCATGTATCGTGCATGACACCCATGCGGTGCCCTAAGAGTTGAACCAACTAAACAAAGAGGCTGCATTAGCTCTTCATCTTGAACCACCGGAACAGGTGTAGCGCGGCAATCGACAATCATCCTAACTCTATTCTGCTTGAACAAGAACCTCGACGCTTGAGGTATATCAGTTGAAGGATAGTGTAACCCCATATACGGGTCCAAATCTGGCCTCTTACTTTCAGCTACAACCTCACCGTGTTCATCCTCGTGAAACTTATACACCATGACCCTATCATACCCAGTAAGCTCCCTAACATGTTCGACTACAGTGTCACATAAAATCTTAATATCCCCACCAGGAAGAGCCTGTAACCGAGATATTGCCCGTACTGCAAGTTTCTGAGACTGAACAGCCCCTGCAATCGAAAGCGCAGGGTCTTCTGATCTTGCAGGTTCTAAATCAATTACAATACCCACATCAATTCTATGCAGAATTGCATAAAAGGGTTTTCCTAAATTCTTGGAATGGATCCATAAAGGGTTTAACAATGAAATCTCACGCGCCGAAAATGCTTTTTCCAACAAAGCTGTACTTGATGGTGTAAATAGAGTTCTAACATCAATACCTAGTATCAAAGATTCATTTTTTTCAAGACTAGGTACTGATTGAGGTATAACATCAAGCATTTCTGATGCATTTTCACTGTAAGCAATGACCCTAAAAGTATTCTCTTCAGCAGCAATCATACAGCCAAATGGTTGAATATGACCACCTCTTTGAATTTTGGACAAGTAAGCTGTAATTTGTTGCTCAGGTATCGATTGTGATGTGTTCTTAATAGATTGTGAGTAATCAAATGACTTACCAGATTCACCTGATTGTTCAAAAGCAGCATGTAGTCTTGCATCAATTGTGTATTGTGCAATTGTTTTGTTTACAGATTCTGTTGTTGGCTGTTGAGTTGTAGTAGTATTATTTCTTATGTTACTTCCACCTGATGAATTCTGCTGGTTGTTTGCATTACCAGTAGTTCCTCTACTTCCTGATGCCATTACCAAATTTAGATCTTTTTTTTTCTCTCAGTTTGAAGCTTTTTAGTGAGAAATCTGCATAAAGTTTGAAACTTTCATACTGGATTGGGTTGAGAATTGTATTCTTGATTCTGGGGTTTGTTTCTTTTTCACAAATAAGAAGAAAATGGAGAAAGTTTTGAGATCTTTGTTTAGGTTTTTTCTTTTTTTCTTCCAGTAATTTTAACTTTTCATATGATAGGGGTAGAATGAATGAATGAATGGATTTAGAAGAAGAAATGTTTGCAGACTGACAAAAGCAGTGCAACTAGTATATTATTATTAAGTGGTGAAAAACATGGAAAATTTCTTCATTTTCCAAAGCATTTTATTTTTTTTCAATCCAATGATAAATTCTAGTTTGGTGAGAAGATCATGGAGGAGGGAGATATAGAGAAAGGGTATGTGGTCCAATCTTATTCGGTGTGTCTGCTTATATTCTGTATACTGTATGAATCTGTATACTACATTGCAGTAGTTTCAGTAGTTTTTCTATGAGTTTTTACCACCAAATTTAAAGCCCATGTGCTTTGTATTTAAAGAGTCTGTTTTGCTAATGGCACCACTGTATTTCTAGGGCAGCCAGTAGAAACAGGAAAGTCCCAACCTTAACTAACACATGTTACATTTAAAGAGATGCCGACTGAAATACTCCCCGAGGAAAATTTAGGAACCTAAATTTGGCCCCATGAGTGAGTATTTGGCCCCGTAAAATTTTAAACCTATCCAATAGAGAAGGATATGGGATATCTAAAAATGGATGAAAATACTAAGTTACCTTCCCTCATTTTCTAATCTAATTTCATTACATTTACATATCTATAACCACCATTTCCTTCATTTCCATATCCATAGCCACCCTCTCCTTCATTCCTATTCCACCACCAACATTACCGTCGCCTCCACCACCACCATCTTCCTCCATATATCTCATTAAGGCAACTAAAAAAAAACCCGTCACCACCACCGCCGCCTCAACTACTTCCACCATAAATTTCATTAAGTATTTTTTTCCAGAATCGACGTTTATTGGACACCATATCAAACGATTGTTCTTCATTTTTAAAAAACAAGAACAGTAATCGGCGGTTATCGGTCAGTATATATGCCGATTATGAAGTAAAACCAGAATCAGTTTATATTTCGCGACACTACGGTCGATTCCAAATGAAAAAATTCTAAAATGAAATAACCCATAATCGGTACTTAATTTGCACCACTACAACTGATTCTTATAATCGGCTATATTATAGGACAATAGCAACGATTATTGTTTTGTAAAAAATGAAGAAATATAATCGGTGTTTGTGGATTAAAATAAGATTTGATTCTTTAGACGTCCATAAATACAATCGGTGATTATTGGAACACCTAAGAACCGTTTATGTTTACAATCGGTCTATATACATTGAGATATGTGCCGATTCTGGTTGCTTTTCAGGAACCGTTTATTCTTTTGCGCCACTATAATCGGTTGAAAAAGAGATCTTTTAGGACCGTTTATTTTTTGTGCCACTATAATCGGTCGAAAATGACCCATTTAATTACCGTTTGTTTATGTCATGTTAGAGAAAAGAAGATACGCAGATAAAAATAACAACAACTAAGGAAACCAAAACAACCGTTCCTGACCCTGGGAAACTCCGCCCACTCAATATACCAAACAGCTTGAGAGAAGCAATTATAGCTAAATATTCACTCAATAGATTGCCTACAACCACACACACTCAATATTGATAACATGGTGCTGGTGACAATGGAGAATTCCATTACAGAGAAGAAAGGAAATGAAACCGTTACTGAAATGAAATGTCGTTGAGCAGTATTTAAGCTCAACCGAAACCGACACAACCGAAACATAAATATAGAACACGTGTTACACACACACACGCACAGACACGTGCAACTCGCACAGACACATTAGAACTATCACATGACTGAAGCATGACTGCTTATCCTTCACCGCAGTTTTCCTTAACCTGCACTGCATCAATCTTTACATCATTATGCCCCCTCAAGCTTAACGGTGGTGGAAGCACCTTGAGCTTGGATCTGATGTCAATGAATCTTGGACCATGAAGACCCTTGGTGAAGATATCTGCCAACTGATCTAATGTGTGAATGTAAAACACATCAAGTGCCTTTGACTGTACTAATTCTCTTATAAAGTGGTAGTCCAGATGAACATGTTTCATCTTTGAGTGCAGTACTGGATTGGAAGCAAGAGAGATTGAGCTTATATTGTCACAACCAAGTTTAGGAATACCAGGTATAGAGACATGAAGATCTTGCAGAAGATAGCAAATCCACACCATTTCAGCAGCACTATGAGCCAATGTCCTGTATTCAGCCTCTGTGCTTGATCTAGCCACTGTAGTTTGCTTTTTAGAAGACCAAGAGATGGGATTAGAACCAAGAAAGACACAGTAACCACCAGTAGAACGTCTATCATCCACATTACCAGCCCAATCTGCATCACTGAAACCCAATAAAAAGGAATCTCCCTTTGTAAACTGAATGCCAAGTCCCAGAGTTCCTTTAATATATCTCAAAATTCGTTTTGCTGCAGTAAGATGAGATGTTCTTGGTTGTTGCATATGTTGGCACACAACATTGACATCATAGGAGATTTCAGGTCTGGTCCAAGTCAAATAATGTAGAGCACCCACCACAGATCTGTACTCAGTGGCATCTGTAAGAAGTTCACCATCAGTCTTGCTAAGTTTATCAAATGGAGAGATTGGAGTCTGACAAGGTTTGGATCCTTCCATATGAAACTTGTGCAAAAGATCCACTGCATATTTGGTCTGTGAAAGCTGCAGAGACTGACTGTTTCTTTTCACCTCTAAGCCTAAGAAATAGTGCAATTGACCCAAATCTTTAATAGGAAACAAAGATTGTAAGTTGCTAATTAGACTATGTAGAAATGCAGGAGAATCACCAGTCAGCAGGATATCATCAACATATACCAGAGCTATGTGAGTAAGTTTGTTCTCATGATGCACAAACAAAGATGTGTCAGCCACTGAATTAACAAAACCAAGAGAGAGGAAGGCAGCACTAAGTTTCTCATACCATGCTCTTGGGGATTGTTTCAGGCCATAGATGGATTTATGAAGTAGACAGACATGAGTTGGCTTTAATTCATCAACATACCCTGGTGGTTGAGTCATATAGACTTCCTCCTTCAGGTCTCCATGCAGAAAAGCATTGCTTACATCAAGCTGATGGATAGGCCAGTTATGTTGAACTGCAAGTGCAAGAACAGTTCTGATTGTAGTTGGTTTGGCAACATGGCTGAAGGTT
>JAJJMA010272544.1:546-10873 GCA_023529015.1 Papaver nudicaule | reverse complement strand
GTAGTTCAAGAAGATGGTTAAGTTTTCCTTTTGAGATTAAATAATAAATTTGATCCTGCACCGTGACACAGTTCTCAGTGGAATGCCCATAAAACTTGTGGAATTCGCAGAAGTCTCTCGAATTTCTTGTGTGGTTTGGCTGGTTTCCCCTACTCTTTGGATACATGATCTCACCAGCTGACTCAGACTGTTCGATGCTTCAGAGGGCTTCTTCGATGGAAACACATAGCTTTGGTAGCTTTCAGTCCTGAAATGGAGGAAATCCCGATCTTGGTATGCCGAACTTTCTGTTACCCTCGTATCCCCTTCTAGGATTATTTACTTCGTAACCTCCTCGGGAGTCATTTCCTCTGCTGTCGGTGTATCTCCTATTATCGTTATATCTTCCATCACCAAATTTTCCTTCGTTTCCATATCTCCCATTATCATTCTGCCTTTCCCTTTTTGAAAAATCGCTAACTTGATTATTCACGACATGATCTCACTCCTCCAATGATAGGTTATTTATCGAGTGTACCTTCTTCGAAATGGTTTCCTTGCCTAGGGATTCTTGTTCTTTAATTTCTTCTAACGTGATTCGCTCCTTCTGATATTTTCGAAGATCTTGCAGGGTTTCTACATTCTTAGAGAAGAGCTTATCATATAGTGTATGATCCTTGTCAAGCGCGTTCAAGTATGGTCGCACTTTATCTTTTTCCGAAGCTCCATTTCCGACTTCCACACATTGCGCTATCCACCTCTCAGTCAAGCTTTTGATGGATTCTTTGGGTCTTACCTTGAGACTGAAAAGTTTCTCTACACCAGGTTTTGATGAGTTGTTGTAAAGGAAATGTAGTATGAAAACTTTGGATAACTCCTCGAAAGATGAAATTGAGCTTGCTGGCAGACTATCATACCAAGCTAATGCCTCTCCCTTCAAGCTAGATGGGAAATACTTACAAAGGACTTCATCCTTGTTCGCCCAAGCTAGGAATAATCTCTGGTACGTTTTGATGTGGAGGGTCGTGTTAGGACATTGTCCGGTCAAACCCACTAGCGTTGGTATGTCAAGCTAGTTGTCAGTTTTAGGTGTCAAAACTCAATTCTTGATTTAGCCTACTAGAGTTTAGATTTCGGAATTAGGATATAGACAAAGTAGTAGAGACCTTGAAGATGAAGACTGTGAAGACAAAGAAGACATCAATTATTCTTCATCGACAAAAGGTTAGTAGGAGTTATGACTTTTATGGAAATTCTTCTATTCTACTTTCTCTATTCTTTCGAAATATAGTCGACTACTTTAGTAGTGATAATAGCGATTGAGATCGTAATCTTGTCTAACGTGGCCTTGTGTCATGACCAGTACAAGAATGAATGAGATAGATTCGGTGCCATGTCCATTACAATGGTTTGCTTGCAAATCGTTAGTTGGATATGGATGAATCTAAAGGAGTACTCTTGAGCAAAGAGTCCATGGATTACAGCTGAGGACGTACACACGTCTAAGTTCTAGCTAAGCCCAGTACTTCCAGCTGAATCCAGATTTGACGAAATCTGACAGGCGGACGGTTCACGAACCGGTTCGCAAACCAGAAACTCGGATTTCTTCTGAGTTCCAAAGTGGATATTCTTTCAGAATATCTTTCATAATATCTTTCAGAATTTCACTTGAGTCAAACTCTAAACTCCTTTGCTGGATATCTTTCATAATATCTTTCATAACCAGAAACTTGGTTACTTTGCTGGTGTCGGATTTAGTGGATATTCTTTCAGAATTTCACTTGAGTCAAACTCTAAACTCCTTTATCTCTTAGATGGACTTGTATATCACATAATATATTTTGTGTTCCATCTAACGATCCTCAATGAGTCAATAAGATAAGATTATCTCTGGTCTGTTGGATTTCTATCTTGAAGTGTTTTTGAGCTAACAAAACACTTGGCAGATAACACTACACCAATTTTGGGGGGTAGCAACGGTGCTCATCTGTTGCTAAAAGTGTTGGTAACGGGGGCCAGCCGTTGCGATTCATGGTGTGACGAATTTTAGCAACGGTAATGTTGCCGCTGCGTCTCTCGGTTAGCAACGGATCTAGCAACGGACCAGTTCAGCCGTTGCTAGATTTTGCCCGCAACGGACTTTTTTCCGTTGCTTAATTTTTCCCGCAACGGCCTTCTTTCTGTTTCTTATTTTCATCAGCAACGGCCGACCGTCCGTTTCGAATATTTTGACCAGCAACGGCCCATTGCCGTTTCTAAATTATTTACCAGTCAAAAAAATGACCAGGTCAAAGAAGACCAAGCTTGACTTTGACCTGGTCAGATCTGGTCAGCTCGGCCAATCTTTGACCTGGTCAACAGGCCAGTCTCTTTGGTCATGGTCAATAGAAAGTCTTTTAGGACCTTAGATAGAAAAGGCATTTCAAAAAATTCTGACACTTAGCCAAAATCAATATTTCATACACTTGTAAAAATTTCATACTCTGTTCTTACACTTAGCCAAAAAAACTAAAAAATAGTTCTTACACTTAGCCAAAAAAACTAAAAACTAGTTCTTACACTTAGCCAAAAAAACTAAAAAAATGCATACATCCAGATAACTGAAAACAATGTTCTTGTTCTCTAATACATAAAACCTAGCTAGTTTCAACATCAATACATGTATAACCTAGTTCTGTAATACTCATATTTGAGCATGAGATAGATAGGTACCTTCCCATCAGATTGACTAGGTGAACATTGTCTTGAATTACGGTAAGTGTAAGGGTGCACCTGAAACCAGAATCAAGTACAAACAGATTGGAGTTTACAAAAGGCTCATTTCCTAATTTCAAAATTTAGAGCAATAAAGAAGTGTAACCAAGGGATTTTGACTGCAAAAAATGTATACAGTGATCAACCAAACTTAGATCTCATCTACTTTTTCATGGATTTCAAGTATGATATCAATCCCTTCCAATTCTTTCTTTACTGTTTATATATATATACAAAAATTGACGCTACAGAAACAATGAAACGGTAGGAGCATTATATCCAACATTGACGCTACAAAAACAAATATTAATGCAAAAGGCTTACACACCTGTAGATCATGGGAATGTGCTTTAGCGACAAGATCTGTTGGTGTTAGTAGATAGTTATGGTCATTTGGTACGATTGTATCTTTCCAGGGTCCAATCCCTACCACATAATTCTTCTTTATGAAATCCAAGTAACTATCCGAAGTAATCTCCTCATAAGACTGCACATATCCAATGATCATTCCGTTTTGTCAGGATTTAACAACAAATAAATATAGACAAGGAAACACAAAGAATCAGTTCAAACACAGTAACTAGTAAAGAACATAGTAGCTGAGCAGCGAATACACCAATACATGGTTACAAGTACTATAGAGGAAAACTTCTAAAACTCCAAAATTTGAAGTTTCTTACCATTCCTTGGAGAAACCATCAAGGAGCTATTAACAAAATATATGTAGTTATGACTTGCCAAGTCTTCAGGCCTTCTTTTTAAAATTTCCTTAGTAAATTGCATTTTTTTCTCTCAATTAAAACATCTAGGAAAGAAAGATTCTTGCAGAATGAGGACCATATCCCTTTCGAATCACATTTCGAAAAACCGGTTATCGAATCACATTTCGAAAAACAAAAACATAAGCAAACAAATAACATGTAAATATCATATCCCTTGTTTCAGAATCAAATCCTACATTTCCTCCTCCCATTTGAGGAACAAGAGCTGTGGGAATGATAACAGTGGTCCCAAGCATAACAAGATAGTGCTGGAAACCAAGTATGATAGCTTCAACTGCATCACATAAACCCAAATCAAATCAGCAAACACCATTGGGATCTCTCTAAAACACTAAAAAACAAGTAAAGGCTTCACAGAAGATATAGAAAAATGTGAACAATAGAACTCCATATGAAGAGAAATCTAGTTAACAGGAGTATGAAAAACAAGATTTACAGTAAAAATGAAACAAACCCAGATCATTAATTCTTAGCTTAAAGTGGAAAAAAGAAAAAAAAATCTATCAAAACCCATATGAACTTACGCCATGGAGGTCTGGATATAAACAATAAGGTCTGGATCACCTTCACATTTACATAAAGTTTCAAACACAAAGAAATATGAGTTTCAAACAAGAAAGCAACCATAAGATTTCTGTTACTTCATCTTTTCATATACATTTTAGGAGATGTAAGGTTGAGTACTTACTGCAGAGCTTGCACCATCAGTCAGAAAAATGTCATTTGGATCGGCTGGATAACAATACAATTGATGCAGCTTCCACAACACCATATACATCAGTGAGTAGTAAAGACTCGTCGTTTCTTTCGCTCCTATCGTAATTGACTGAACATCCCTGAATTTCACCAACCTGCGAGAAGAACATTTATTGTTAGCTAGAGTTCAAAATGACATAAAATTTCAACCATGTTACTTGATAAATGAGGATGAGATACAAACTTTCGTAGACCATGGATTTACCAACATTAACTACTTGTATTCTAGTAGTACTTGTAAAATTGTTGAATCTGCGAGGGAGGCACATAGAAAAGAATACAGTAGGTTATATAAAAGCTAAAGACAAACAAGCAATTCAAGCTAACCACATCAACCAACAGAACCAACATAATCAAAACTTCTACCTATTATCTAATTGACTATAAACCCCAAATTATTAACATAACTTACCTAGAAACTACTGCATCTTTTAGACGCAGACCCACAGCTTGATCCCATTCTTTAACAGAGAAGTCAAGTTGATTTGCTTCACTTGCAGTACTGCCTTGGATAGGAACTATACACATCAAGGAACAACATCTTCAAGTACCCCAATAATTTTACACTACTGAGTAAACTGTGTATCCCACTGCAACTAATCCACTTTCCTCTCTTCCTTAACATCTTCTTCTTAGGCTATCCATCATCCTTCCAAGTCAAAATAAGACATCAAGAACTAGAGCAACATGGATTTTTAAGCTTAGTTTCTTAGCCAATAACAGCTCATATATACAAATCATTATAAATAGTCATATGAATTGACAGAAACAAAATTAAGATAGGGGAAAAAGTTTATATCAAGATTAAAAAAAAATAACTAATTTTTTTTTGATTTTTTACCTGTACTGGTTCTTGAATTGGCACCCAAAACAACATCGCCAACATAAGTTACTCCAACGATGGTAGTTCAGAAGAAATCCTCATTTGCACAAATCCTCTAGAATAAACCCTAGAAATTGAATGAGAGTTTAGGTTAAGATCCATGGCACAAATCCTCCAGAATAAACCCTAGAAATTGATTCAGAAGAAATAATTTTCATTCAAGAACCCTAAACCAGATCTGCTACATCAAAAAAATAATTATAAAAATCTAAATCAAGAATAGAAGATGAAAACAACGTAAACTTAACCTAAATTGATGAAATCAAAACCCAAAATCGAATGGAGTTGGAGGTATGACTTTTTAGGGTTACAAAAATTTGTATTAGGGTTTTTTTATCGATAAATCTGGTGTGGGTTTTGAATATGATATAAGGATTAAACAACTGAGGTATTGATTCAAGGATTTTAGCCTGAAATCTCTGTGTGGCTGCATAAGGAAGAACTTAGTTTCCAGAGAAGAACACCACTATTTGAGGGAGATTGTTCGTAAAGATTGAAGTTAGTGAAAGATCGAAGGAGAAGAAATATGGCGTACAAAGGAAGAGTGAGAGATCGCTGTTTGTTTAGGTTAGATAAGTTTTGGAGTTTCGCTTGAGAAGCCAGAAGAAGAAGAAGAGAGAAGAAGAAGAGAAAATAATAGAAAAGAAAATGAGAGATCGATGTTTGTTTAGGTTAGATAAGATAAGGTTTTTTTTTTTCTTTTTTTCGGCAAACACTGGGGCGTACAAAGGGAAATAAGGTTTACACGGGTTTTATTTTTGGGTAGAATAATAACAAAAAGTGTGGGGTGGTGTTTATGCCCACACGCTCACCTCACACGCACAAATAAAAAAGAGTTGCTATTAGCAACGTGATTTGGGCCGTTTCTAAAATCCGCAACGACCCAAAAGAGTTGCTATTCCGCAACGGCAGCATTACCGTTGCTACACAGTGTTGCTATTCGCCAAATTTCTCATAGTGTAATGATAAAAAGAATTCCAATTGAGATTAATCTCTATTACTTGGTTATCAAGTTTAGGGTTTCCTTAACTTGTGGGACAAGTAATTGATTGCTTTATTCCAAAGCAACCTATCTTATTGAGTGCTATAAATAGAGGTGTCTACGGACAAATACCGCAAGCATCAAGCATACGTGAAGGTCCTTAGGGAAGGTAACGTAAACTCTTTTCAGTTCGGTGAATGCTTGTTATGGTATAGTCATCCTCTATAGGTTGCAGCTCCTCTAGGAACTCCCTACGACTATAAAAGACTTCTCTTGAGAGTTGGGAAGCACAGGTAGGAGATTGAGACCATATTTGGTTGAAATTGGATTAACCTGTAACCTTGGTAACCTGATCACGTTCTTGTCTATTCCATAGTCCGTCTCTTCTGCTATACGGCTATTCAAGAACTGATACGTTACACACAAGGTTGAAAGGTAGCAACGCACGGCTGCACTCGGTGTTGTAAGACCTAGTTAGCTCCAGTTATACAAGTTTCTTAAGTGATTCTTCGTGTATAACTGAGGTAGAGACAAGTTGGGCATAGCTTACTCAGTTTGCTTGTCAGCCCCGATTTGTGAAGTAGATTTACGTATGACCTGGATTTAACAATCCGAAGGAAGTCAACTTGTGTATGGTAAACTGATAGAGGACAGTTAGACCATACGTCAACAAATAGGTTGCAAAGGCAGTATTGCTGACACAAGCCTTTGACATCGGTCAAAGGAACTCCTAGGCCTGTAAAGGACGTCAGCTGGGGGAATCAAGTGCGTGACGATCTGTGGGGGATCTAGAGACGTAAGGAGTGCGATAGTAGCCAATTCGCTTGGAGGGCTTGAGTTGGTCTCTGCTACATCCCAGACCGAAGTCTTATAGTAGGCTAGTGTTTGTAGTCAGTTTGTACTGGGCGGTGTTCAATCTGGACGAGGTCCCGAGGTTTTTCTGCAAGGCAGTTTCCTCGTTAAAAAAATCTCTGGTGTCTTGTGTGCTTTTACTTTCCGCATTATATCTCTGATTATATAATTAAAGCACCAAGTAGTACGTTATACAATAACTGTAGAGTTTAACTCCAAAGTCCCAACTTTGTCGAGTTGATCCCCAAGATCACAACTCCAGTTATTAGAGTTTGGATATTGATTTTTGAAATCGTCCAAACTTAAACCATAAGACTGACGAGCCAAAACGAAAAGTTGGTAGTATTTCGGTACCCCTCCTTTTTCATTTGGTATCAGAGCAGGTGAACACATTAAAGACGTAACTGTCTGTGTTTATCTAGGCTTGTGAGTCATGGATCAAAGCGTAAGAGCTTGTAACGTACCACCAAAGTTCGATGGCACAAATTACCCATGGTGGAAGACTGCAATGACTTCGTTTTTGCAAGCCCGAGATTTTAAAACTTGGGTTTCTGTCGTGAAGGAATATATACCACCAACTGTTGAAGTTGACGGTAAAACTGTTCCCAAAGACATAGCGGTTTATACATATGTGGAAACACTCGCCGCTAAGCAAAACTATGATGGGCTTAATGCTATCATTCATGCAGTTACACCTGATCTCTTCCATCACATAGCTACATGTGAAACCTCTCACGAGGCTTGGAAAAGATTAAGGAACGTATTCGAAGGAAATACAGCAGAGAAAGAAGCTAGACTTCAAAACCTCATGTCTGACTGGGAAAACCTTCGAATGCTTGAGGATGATACCTTTGAGGAATTTAATCACAAATTGTCTGAGATAGTAAATGCCTGTCACACCTATGGTAAAACTATTCCGGAAAGGGACATTGTGAGTAAATTTCTGAGGTCATTACCCTCAAGGTATGAATCCAAGAAACATGTCATCCAAGAAAAGCATGGCTTAGATATAACAAGAAGTGACCTTGTTGCCAAACTGAAAATCTTTGACCATGAAAAAAAATCTGGTCAAAATAATACAGTAGGCCTGAAAGCCATGAAAACAGACTCAGCTCACGAGACAGATGATGAAGATAATGATTTATCATTATTTATTCAACAGGTGAGAGGAGTTCCGAGGGGTAGGAAGAGGTACAATAACCTGCCCAAGACAAAAGGCAAAGATTGGGATAATAACAATGAGCCACAATGCTTCAAATGTCTTGGATTCGGTCACATGTCTCCCGAATGTCCAAATAAAGACTATTGTGGAAAGGTCAAAGCTTTTGATGCTACACAAAAGCAAAATCCCGTAAAAGAGAATGTTGAAAACATGACTCTCTTTGCTGTACATCAGGAAAGGTCCCCACCCAGTCCTGATTATGAGAATTCTGTAACGAGTTCTTCATCTCTAACAAACAAAGGGTATTTAGTTACCAAGTTACTTGAAGAAAAATGTCGAATTCTTGAAAAAGAAAAGGAAGAACTAAGTAGAAAACTTTCTTCGACACTTCATAGAGTACAATTATTGGAAAGAGATAAAAAATGGGATTCGGATTTACTCAAGAAATTGAGCAAAGGCATTAACACACAATGTCTTAAGATCAAGAAACCCAACCTGGAAAAGAAGAAATCTTCTCAGACAAAATCCAAGTCTGATACTTCTAAGAAGTTAAAGCCAGGAAGAGGTAACTCTCCACAAAAATATGGCAGAAATACTCATAAAACACATTCATCCAGTTTTAAAGAATGTGACCATGAGAGAAAAACAGGTAAAGGTCATCCTGTTAAACCTCATGAAAAAAGGGTTGAACAACAACCTGAGAGAAGAAATTCTTTCAAAAAAACGGTACAGGCGTGGGTTGAGAAAGGGAAGAAGGAGACTGGTCCTTTCTATCATGTAAATCAAAGAGCTAGTCAAGGCCCATATCAAAACTCCTATCACACCGGATGTGATGCAGGAGGAAAACCGAGAAGTAGAGGTGCAAAATCAAGTTCCATTGATAACACCTTGAAAAATAGCAGAAAAAGAAAGAAGCTGGTATCCTTGTCACCAAGGACTTCAGTATCCTCATCTCACTTAAATCCTAAGTGCAGTTTTGTTGTTAAGATAATCCTGATAACAACAGAGACACTGCATAAGGATTTAGGGAGGCTGCAAAGGGGGTGTCAGACAGAAACTCTGTCAGATTGCCTTTCGGTTCCCGAACCGGTCGGGAAATTTCTGCGACTCCAGAATCTTGTTTGATGTTTATCTTAAAGGAAAGATTTTATCTCATGAAAAACCTTTTGTCCATCCTTTAAATCTCTGAATTTGAGATTAAGAAGATTACATCAAATATGACAAACTCTGGAGGAAAAAGGGAAGAAACCTGGACAATTGTCTTTCCAAATAAGAAGATTCGCCTTGAATCATCTGATAATGAAGCCAGTCACTCCTCTGTACAGGATCTTGCAACTACAGAAGGAAAGGAAATTCATCTTGATAAAAAGATGGATGAAGTACTTGAACAACTCAAGAACTTAGCTGGTGAGATGGGTACTCTTGCAAATCATGTGAATACTAGCCTCCATGATCTAACTGAAAGAGTTGGAACCATCGAAGAACAACTTGGCATCTTGATTAACTCAAGCAATAAGTGTGTTCTCTCAATCAGATTAGTTGGTTCCTTGTGAGAACTTGTTCTTACTTTTGCCTAAGGAATATAAACTAAATCTGTTTAGTAGTTTGCCTTTCATGCTTTTTAGAGTTTTTCAAGCATGTACTACTTTATTTCATTAATAAAAGTTCTTTTTAGATGTTATTAATGATGTTTGCAATACTTGATTTGTCTACCTCAATCTTATTGCAAAACATAGCTTTTTCCATTGCTTCGGTAGTGACGTAAAGCTGTGTCTATTTACAAAAGTTATGCTTTTTCTCACGATTAAGAAACTTTTGATTGTATGATTTTTAGGGTTTTCACAAACTCGGAATCATATACTCTTTTTCCGAAAAAAGTGGCTAAGGAAAAGAGATTATTAACAAAGCAAAACTGGATAACATTCAATTGTTCTTGTCCATGTTAGTCTTTGTCAGTTGTTCGTTATTGAATGACACCACACGGGGGAGAGTTCTTTTGAACTTGCGCTTAATAACAAATCTTTTTGGGGAGCGTGGATGTGGAATATTGGGAGAAAGTGTATCTATATTTCTCCATAAGGTGAGAACTCAGGAATCTTGTTGTTCAGATTACCTAAGTATACCATCTTTGAACTTGATATGCGAGTACTTAGCTTCACCTGTTATCATAGGTGTAT
>JAJJMA010272542.1:7045-20691 GCA_023529015.1 Papaver nudicaule | reverse complement strand
ATGTTAAAGAGGAAAGTGTTCCGTGTTGAAAATGCTTGTGAGTGAAATAGGCTAGGCTAGTGAAGTGGGGTTTTTAAAGAGGACATGTAGTTACGTCGAATTCATGGAATGGGCTTTTGAGAATAAAGAGAAGCTCTTGAAGAAGAGCAGGGCATTCTTGATTGGCTCAAGGCTAACAAGAACCTCAAGCATTTTTTTTTGTCTTTCAAAGGAGTCTTCCATGTTGTTCCCTGCATAGATGTTTAACCTCCCTATTATGTCAATGTTTAGCACTATGATTGTAAGATACTCAAAAGTGTTACAGTGGAAATCAGAAATTCAGCACTCCTAAACACCAATTTTTTTATTTTTTATTTTTTTTTGGAACAACCTAAACACCAAAATTAGTAATGTCAATATTGTCTAATATAATTCGTGGGAAATGATTTGCCCATAGAATGATTTTTTATGAAGCAAATTGTTTTTGGGAAGAAGTACTTCTCTTTTAAATAGTTTTAGTGTGCCCTCCAACTCCAAAAACATACTCCCATTCAAGTAATTGGAGTATACCTTAATGTCAAGTAACTTTGGACCATGGAGTTGTCTGAAAGTCACTTCCGGCCAGATGACCGGTTGGTGTAAATGGAGTGTGAATATAAAAAGAACAAAGGGCGGTGAGAAAAAGGCAGAGCGGAGGATAGATTGTTTTCACTTTCCACTGTTCCTCTCTCTCGACTTCCCGCTCTTGCATCTGTGTCTCTATCTCGCTTCAATTCATCTTCTCAGGAAACAGCCTTTCATCAAATCTCTTAGCCAAGAAATCCCATTCTCCGTTAACGATTCTCCCTTGAGAATGTCACAATTTGAACCCTAGACAGCTTTTTTGGGGAAGGCGAATTTTGATTTTAATGGTGGGAATTCGCTGCATGAGATTTATGCATTCATCTCAACTACAGGTATGCTTGACTAATGATTTTGCGATTTTTTTCTAAGTTTGTGCGAAATTGCATTATAATTTTCGATTAGGATTCTAGGTTTTTAGTGTAAAATGCTGATAATTGAATAGAACATGCAAATTGGTATTAGAGTATTATTAAGATTTTTATTTCTTAATGTCATATCGATTTGTCACATGTGGTAGAATGGTTGTTGGTGGGAAAGCATAATTGACAAATATCGAAGAAATCAATTTATTCTCAAATGTAACTGAGCTTAGTTGTTTAATACTGTATATGTCAATGTTGAATGGATGAAAACCCTAAAATTGTGATGTTGGAATCAACTTAGTTCAGGAAGAGTCTACTGGATGGGAAAAGCGAGAATATAATCCACTAGATTGTTACTGATTTCTTCCTGTCATGTGTTGATATCAATTGGGCATTTGCGGTAGGATGATTGTTGGCTGGAAAGCATAATTGACAAAAATATCAAAGAATAACTGAACTTAGCTGTTTTAAAGTATATGCCAATCTTGAACGAATGAAAACCCAGAAATTCTGATGTTGGAATCAACTTAGTTCAAGAAGTCTACTGGATGGAAATAGCCAGAATAGAATCCCCTAAATTGTTACACTTGCGCAGCATTTGTGATGAATGCTGGTTAGGTTTATGTTTGAGCTCAGTTAAGCCGTTAGATGAATATATTATGTTTGATGGGATTGATGAGTTTTGCATCTCTCTGGTTGATGGGCCATTATGTTTAAGATGCAGGATTTTGAGCTCTTCACCGAGGATGCAAGAGGAATTTGAGCTTTAAGTGTCAGCTGAGTTAACACAAAAGTCGGAGAGAAGATGTAAGGTGGAAAGCAGAGTTGGATATTTAGTGCATCATAATGGTACGTTTCCAAAGTTAGTAGTTGCAACCAGTGAAGTTGAATAACCTTAGATAGAAAGTGGTAAGATATTGAAGTCGTAAGTCGTTATGTGTTTTGGAGCTTTTGCAAGTATATATAGAGTTGTCATTTGTCCTGCATGGGCGAAGTGCATGGTTACTTAAGTATATAGCATAACCTTTTAGAACTGTGTTCAGTTTTTGTTAATGAGAATTGCAATTTAGTTTGCACGATATTTGACCATGGTGAGGTTCTTTCTCGATGATGGTCTTCAAAATGAAACGATGTTATACTTGTCATTCTACGGATCAGTTCAGAACTTCGCAACCTGATGTTGCTACTTCCTGAATACCATATTGGTGAGCACCATATAGACTTACTGTGAGAGAAATGATATACTAAGAAAGAGGGCTTATAATGTTATGTGTTATGACTGCTGCAAGATTCTTGCACAAATTTTCATAAGAAAGCAACACTTAGCCATATGTGTCAGACTGACTAGTGACCATCAACATTAGCACTAATGCTGGTGATATCTGGCTCTAGAAAGTTAGGCGCATTATATTTTCTTACTTGTGTATGTGAATTGAAGACGAAACATGTTCATTTAATAATAGGGGATTTGAGATGTTTTACTACGAGATCAAGTAAGTAAATGTTGAAAGTTCCGTTTGTAGCTCCTTGTTTACGTAGGTCGTTACAACTGTAAATAACATTGTAGATGGAATATCTTACCAATTTTACCAAGTCATGCTTACTCATTCTTATTTATTTCCTTATACCTATGAACATGAATATGTTTCAGGGTGGGGGCCGGTGAATCACAGCAGATCGAGGCAACATAGACGCACGTGTGTCCATGTGCAAATCTAGGGTTCCAAAATAAATACATGCGTACGCACAAAATGGTAATCCTTTTTATTCATTGTTTCCTTTTTATTAGAAATATATAGTTGCAATGTGGGACTGAGCGTAGCGGATTATGGTAGTGTAGACACGTGCGTGCATGTGCATCCGTACTGGCACAAAGGACATTAGAGTTGGGCACAAATACGATCAGTAAGGGATCTCAGTCAAACGAAAGAAGATAAGAACCATACATATTAAAATGAATGCACACTTCCTGGATTATATATACTTCACACGAATTGGAGGAAAACACTTAGTTAATACTGTATGGACGAATGTGATTAAGTTTATAAAAAGTGTGAAACAAACAACACACATATTGTTTATTACTAAAGATTGAATAATTTGTATGTTTAGGTTTGAAATGTTAGATTGCATACCTTTTAATTCTTCTTATCCAACATGATGGAGTTCAGTACATTTCTTTACTTTGTTTATTTGATAGATACGATAATATTATAATGACTTGCTTCAATTATTAAACAGTTAAATAGAAAATAATTCACTGGATGTTTGAACATTCCCTAACTCCCAAATTCAGTCTTTTAGTTAATATTTATATTCTTATTTCTCCATGAAGACTGATGTTTTTTAAGCAGACAAAGAATGACTAGAAATAATTATTATAATGAGTAATTAATCCACCTGGTTCATAATACTCAGTCCAGTGACAGCCTCAAAGCAGACAGTATAGGAAGGGAGGCAAATTTCTTTATTATTATTTTTGGTAATATGGGATCCCTCCAAATGAGACTGTGATATCATATGGTATTAAATTAGAGCATGTTGTATTGGGTCAGGAAGATCTCAGGCAGGATCTCTGGGGCCTAAAAGGAGTCTTGGAGATAGATATGAGATACTCCCAACAATAACTTTGGCTTTTCTTCCACCCCATCACTTCTGCATTTTCTGATGAACTGATAATTCTGCTCATCACTAACTATTCTCTTCTTTCATCTTTTGTCTAGTTCTTATTACTCAATTAAGCATGAGCTAATCTTTTATTTTTATTTGTTTATTTTATTATGACAGAATTTAGGGTACCATGAAGGACTAAAGACCCCTTGTCAGGATATTCAGAGTCATGGGTTTCTTGTCTTTTGCAATTCAGGACTTCTCCCATATCTATAGATACAAATCCCTTCAACAAAAAACCAGGTAAAACAAGTATGACAAAACAAATTTAATATCTCCACTATTATTTGGATTATATTCGTCCAAGGATGGGTAATGTTGTTGCTCTTGTTTGTTTTTGTGGTGGAAATTTTCCTTTGGAATCATTTTCGGTAACTTTAGCGAGTAGGTTTTACTATGGGTCTATGTTCACTTGCAGCAACTCTGATTTTGCAAATATGGACTGTCTTAGAGAAATAAATACTTTGTTCGTGAAAAAGTACTGCTAACCCAAAAATCATTGGATTCCTTGATATATTCATTAAATAGGTTTTTCAACTACCGTAACATACTTTTTACTGTGTTTCGATTTCATGTTGATATTTTCATATGAAATAGGGAGGTATGAGAAATTTTAAACATGGAATGCAGTTCAGCATAGAATGACCTAACAATTAACATTTGTTACCACCATTGATGATGACAAAGAAAATGGACCAAGGACAAAAGAGAAGTGAGATTTTTTATTTTCTTCTTTTGCTTTCAGGTTGTGTCCCACAGGAATGACAAGGTAGAAAATAAAAATAAAGAGAATAATTTTTTCTTTTCATCTTTACATCTCCTTTTCTTTTATACTAGTCTTCTCTTCACATCTTTTGAACATAAGCAGATATTAGAGAAGATGGATTGATGGTAATCGTAAATCTCATTCCCGTTTTCTTCATTGCAGGCCACCTGTGGAGATAGAGACAGAACAAGGGTTTAATCCTCCTGAATGGTTTTGCATTTTTAGGTAAATTTTTTAAATAACAATCAACAGACCCCGATAACTTAACTGGTTTTGGTAAATTTGGGTCCAGGAAGAGAAGTATCCAGAAAACCAAAATGCTTCTGGAATGAGGATCTTCCCTGCAAGAATTAAGAATGTATGAAAACAATGCACGTACACGCGCGCACTCACACACACAAAATTGAAGTTGAGAATAAAACAAAAAAGATTGAAAGATACCTTAAAATGTGTTGCAGAGAAACCTTGTGAGAAATCTAAAACACTCTCCATTGTAGCTTTCTGGTTATTGATCTAGTATCAAATAAAAACAAAAACCCATTAAAGGAAGGAGATAATTGATTCATACTTGCGAAAACGACCACAAGAATTATTTTTTTTGTCTCTGCTGTTATTTCCCTTTCTCGAACTTACATTGGAAAAGCTGAAAATAGGAGAACTAGCAGTGTCATCAAGAAGAGAAGGGTTATATTGTTGCTGTTGATCTTGGTCTCTAATTTTTTGTCTTTTGCTATTTTTCTTGGCCAATGCAGTAGCTGAAGAAGTAAAACAAGAGCACCCATTTTCCTCACAATACTCTTCATCTTCGTGAAAATGTGGCGGACCAGAAGATGCATCAGAAACCATAGACAAATCCTCTTCTTCTTCTTCTTCTTCTTCAGTTGCTCCTTCAGGTACTTCTGCTTCTTCCATAGCATTGTATTTTTCATTAAAAAAAATACCTTCATTGACAAACCCGCCACTTCTTTTGCCATGATTCTGAGAAACTGAGTGATCTAAATACATAGTCCAACCTGATTCACATCTACTACTACATTGGGAAGACAATCTATTCATAGTATTGAAGAGAAAAGCCTAATGAGGTTCCTTTTTATTGCTACAGAGAATTAGATGAATTTGGAACCAGGTAGAAAATGGGTTTCTACCTTCTCTATCTTTCTCTTTATATATTTGTATCTGCTACTCTGTTCTAATGTACCCCTCTATAGTCTCTAGATATAAAACACAACACATACAAACACATACACGTTCTTCTTTCTCTTTCTAATAACTAAGAGAGAAAAAAAATAAAAGTGTAAGAGTCAGAAGAAAACCAATCAAATCACACACCCCAAATCGTAGATTACTCTTGTCTTGATCTTTCACTCTTTTGTTGTCATCTTAGTTATCATTTTATTTTCTTTACTTGGAGAGTGAATCAAAGTTGCCAGTTGGGTTTTGTTTTGTGTAGGTCAGTGTGTGTGAGTGAGAGTGGTAGGAGATGGAGCCACACAACTTCCTCACATGCAATACAGCTAGACTCTGTGTACGTTCTAAACAGAAACGGGCAATTTGTGCATTATTTCAATACCCGTGAACAGAAAAGTTGGGGACTACATGGGCCTCTATTGTTTACTCTCTCTTAATTCTGTTTGCCCTTTTTTGTCTCCAACTGCCCACGCAGTTCATCTTACAATCTGGACTTATCTTATTTACTCAGCATATGCAGCACAAGCGAGTTTACCATTTTGGATATTTTTAATCCACTTTGCTTAATTCTGGAATTTCTTCTTTAAGGGTATCTAATGGACCTCGCTGGGATTTGAACCCACGAGGTTTGTAACAGTACCCTAGACAACATGAGTGGGAGGTGTTGTTTCTTTTTGACCTTGACAAATAAGTTGGTGGATGTAAAATATCAGATGCAAATGGGCTGTTGCGCTGATGGCTAACTCAAGAGTACCCTAATAGTTGCCTTTGCAATCAATATGCCTTTATGGCCAATGGCCAATGGCTAATGATCCTGCCAGGAACATCCTGGTGATAATCATTCATGCTTTACTAGTAATGTGATTTGATGGTTACTACTTATTATGGAGATGTAAATGTTTGGAGTGAATACAAGGAAAATATCATCTAAAGTCTAAGCTAGAAACTGGAGCAGAGAGAAAAGAGAGAAGTTGACTGGGATTAAATGTCTTCACATGCAACCACGTTAAGTCTCACTACTTGAAGCTTTTGGAAAGCTATGACTAAGAGAGATTCTTTATCTCTATCTCTGTAACTATCTCAGTATCTCTAGATATATCTTCACTTACTCTGTCTCATGCACACGCATACACAGACACATGCACATAACTAGGGCACGAGTGCAGAGAGAGATCACTTGCACACATACATATACTATTATTACTGCGGACTGCGTGTGCACACGCAATTCAATTTCTCCATAAATATTTACTCTACATGTTAGATGACAAACCTACTTGTCATTCCCTTTGTAACTCTTTAGTATCTTTGGTCTATTCTGATCTTGATCTAGCAAATGCAAATGCAAATGCATCTCTAAGAGAGCGATATTACATCAAGGAATGAGTTCAGTACGATATTTTCTTGTAAAGGGAAATGAGTTCAGAACTCACCATCAACTACCGACTAATAAAAAACAAAAACCCTTTGTGAAGTTCGATCCAGAAATTCCAATATCTAGATATTGCATACATGATCTACACATCTAGATGTTGCATTTGGGTGTAGACTGATAGGCAACTTTTCGAAGGCACCAGCTTCTCTTGTGTAAACTAGCTAGGATGATAGGGAGAGAACAAGAGAAAAAATAATCTACCAATCATGGTGTAGGGTCTAAGAAAATTATAGCACTCCTTAAAAGAGTGGGACTTTTCCAAGGAAATGTTATTTTGTCCAAACAATTGATTATTGAACATCACCATTCACCATTTCCCTCTCAAATTTTGTATTGCAGCTAATGGCTGATAATTTTGGTAGGGTTTATCTGACAAATTAGCACTTCACATTTTTCCACGTCAAAGTTCTACTAGATGATTCCGAATGTGGTGTTGTCATTAGCTATCAATGTGGTTTAACCTCAAAAGCAAAAGGCCAATCGCCTATGAATTGTATGCCCCTTCCTATTAGCCCTACATGAGCTATCAGCCAAGCTTTAATTAAGAAGAAACCTCAAAAAGCAAAAGAAGTTTCCACCCATTCAACTTAATTGAAGTTCCCTAGTGAGCAATGCTACCACATTTGAGTTCATGGGAGAAAAAACCCTTAAAAATTGTAGCTTTAAATTGGCCGTGAAAACCATAATCCATGAAATCAAGTGGGTTAAGCATCTTTGCTCGTTGATTCTCTACTTGGTTTGCAATTTATCACAAGGAATAGAATGATGGGATATGAAGCTGGGAATTAAGAGTTGGAAATTATAGTTAAGAGGTTGCCCTAAAAGTAGGGGAGTTGTTTGGCTAAAGGCTAGCTGGAAGTTTGTCTTATTATAGAGAGATGGCCCATGTCTAACAATATCTAGAGGATCTTAGGACACAACCTGGCCCATCGGTTCTTCATTATTTCTTTGTAATTGATTATTAATGATCACATGAATTACTTTGGACTAAAGGTGTACATTTTGTGGGTAGGAGTATTTTTTTTTTGATACTACCAGGGTTTGAACCCTGGCCTCCCCCTTGGGAGTTCCACGAGAATCCATCATACTATACGATGGTTCTCTTGTGGGTAGGAGTATAATTAGAACTTTAATGGTTCAAATGCTAATATCGCTTTCATTCTCAAAGAAATTTACATCCCTATAGTAAAGCCCAGGGGAGCTAACATTTAACTACCTGCATAAATTTTTGCGCAAAATTCATTTTCTAATAGTATGGTATAGTGTTTATGAAGCAGAGAGGCAAAGAGAAAGGCAATAATTGTATTCGATAAGAGGCAAAATAGTCTTACAGAAGAATATAAGCAAAACCATAGGACAACAACACACGAGTGAACAACACAAGTACAAGAGTGAAACAAAGTGTAAGAAACATAAACATATAATATGGTGTGTCACTACCCCCCTCAAGATGAAGTGGTGCAACAATCTTCAGCTTGTCTCTTAGAAATTCAAAGCGAGGTGCAGCTAGTCCCTTGGTAAAAATGACAGCAGCTTGCTCATTGGTGGAGAGATAAGTAACCTTCAGAGATTTAGATTGAACCAGTTCCCGGATAAATAGAAGTCAAGTGCAAGATGCTTGATTCTGCCGTGCAACACCGGGTTGGAAGCAAGAGCAATGGAGCTTTTGTTGTCGCGGCTGATAGTAGGACAATCCGGCAGAAAAACGTGTAGATCCTTAAGAAGATGGCATAACCATAGAACCTCAACAGCGGTGGAGGCAAGGGATCTGTATTCGGCCTCTGTAGAAGACCTAGATACAGTTGGTTGCTTCTTAGCAAACCAGCTGATAGGATTGTCACCAAAAAAGATGCAATAACCACTAATAGATCTCCTGTCATCAGTGCTGCCACCCCAATCCGCATCTGTGAAACCTTGTAAGGCAGGGAACCCCTTTGTAAAGAAAATACCATGATCCAATGTGCCTTTAATGTATCTGAGTACTCGTTTGGCAGCAACAAGATGTGTAGTGGTGGGACAATGCATAAACTGGCAAATCTGGTTCACAGCAAAGCTCATTTCTGGCCTTGTTCAGGTTAGATATTGTAAAGAGCCAACAATAGATCTATATTCTGTGGGATTAGGTAGAGGTTCACCATTAGTGGCACTTAGTTTAAAGTTGGAAGGACAAGGTGTGTTGCAAGGTTTGATGCCGACAAGATTGGTCTTAACAAGAAGATCTAAGGCATATTGAGTTTGTGACAGAAAGAGACATGAGTGATCTCTTTACCTCTAAGCCTAGGAAGAAGTGGAGGGGACCCAAGTCTTTAACTGGAAATTGAAGATATGGGTGAGCAATGATAGAGTCACAATGAGAGGGGTTAGAGCATGTGATGATGCTATCATTGACATACACAAGGATTATAGTGATCTGGTTTCCCATCTTTTGAACAAAGAGAGTGGAGTCAGCTAAGGAAGAAGCAAAATCCAAAGCAAGAAGGCCATAGAGAGACTTATGAAGTTTGCAAACATAGTGGGGAAACCTCTTATCTTCATACCCAGGGGGCTGGACCATGTAGACATCTTCTTTTAAGTCACCATGAAGAAAGGCGTTGCTAATGTCAAGCTGTTTGATGGACCAATCATTGTTGACAACAAGAGACATAACTAAGCGAATATTAACAGGCTTGACCACTGGGCTGAAAGTATCAGTGAAATCAAAGCCTTCTCGCTGATGGAAACCTTTGGCTACAACTCTGGCTTTAGGTATTTCCACACTACCATCAGATTTGTGTTTGAGTTTGAACACCCACTTACAACCCACAAGGTTTTGGGAGGGGTCGGGTGGAACAAGAGTGAAAGTTCCAGCTTCTTTAAGTACAAGAGCTTCAACATCCATGACAGGTTTCCAAACTGGAGATTTAAGAGCTTGAACGTAAGAAGTGGGAGTCCAATCTTCAATGGCACTGAGGTAAACTTCTGGGAGAGTGTATTTAGTGGAGAAAAATGATTTGGGTTTATAGATCCCACCCTTGGATCTAGTTTGCATACAGATGTATGGCAGGTGCAGAGGGGGTAGTGGTAACAGTGGTGGCTACTAACAATGATTGTTGGAGTAGGAATGTCAGAGGAAGTAGCATCAAAGTGAACAGAAGTAAGTGGAGAAGTATGAGTCTTCAATGTGGAGTAGGGAAAGTAATCCTCATTGAAAACAACATGACAAGAGACATACACTCTTCCAGAACAAGGGTCTAAGTACCTATAGCCCTTGTTGTGAGAACTTTAGCCAAGAAACATACACTGGATACTTTTAGGTTGCAACTTGTTGTCCGTATAAGGCCTAAGCCAAGGTAAACATAGACAACCAAAAGATCGAAGAAAGAGATAATCTGGTGGTGTTTCATATGGTGTAGAGAAAGATAGAGACTTAGTGGGGAGACGGTTGATCACAAAATTGGCAGTAGAGAGGGCAACAAACCAGTACTGATTGGGTAAGGAGGACTGAATTAGAAAGGTTCTGATGATATCCAATAGATGTCTGTGTTTGGATTCCGCCACACCATTCTGCTCAGGTGTGTGTGGGCAGGTAATCTCATGAACAATACCATTGTTTAGAAGAGTGTCCTTCAAAGCTTTATTGACAAACTCACCACCACCATCCTTGCATATAATCTTAATCTTAGTATTCAGCTGATTCTCAATACGAGTTTTAAAATGTAGAAACACATAATGAAAATCAGATTTAAGAGTAATAGGATAGACCCAACAAAATTTCGAATAGTCATCAATAATATTGATGTAATATATTTGAGGTTGTGGGTGCAGTACCCCATACATCCATGTGAAAAGTTGTAAAGGAGAAACAGAAAAAGAACTAGAAATAAGAAAAGGTTGTTTATGACATCTGCCCAAATGACAATCATTATAAAAGGGAGGTTTATTATGAAGAGAAGGTAATTTAAGAGTTCTGCAAATCCTGTGATATATTTGAGAAGAAGGATGAGCCAATCTCCTATGCCAGACAGTTGGGGTAGCAGCAACACAGGATTCAGCAGACTTGAATTGTCTTGGTTGAATACTGCACTTAAATGGGTAAAGACCATTTTTACTGGCCCTTGGAAAAGTGTCCTCCCTGACTTCAAATCCTTGACAAAAAAAAAAAAGAATCAGGGTAGAAAGTCAGAGAGCAAGAATTATCAGAAGTGAATTTTGGACAGAGATAAGATTGTGGGAAGCTAAAGGAACATGTAAGAGATGGTTGAAGTAGAAGTTTTGATTGGAAACAGAAGCAATAAAGGAGCCAGAATTAACAATTTTCATACCTGTACCATTGGCAAGTATCAAGCATGGCTTGAAGATTTCTTGGTGAATTATTGCCTTGGTAAGCAAACTTAAGTATGTTCACGCATTCATCAGCACCATGTCCATACTTGTGACAGATTTGACAAGTTGGTTTATCACCAGAGGATAAGATAGCAGGTCTAGGAGAATAAGCACTAGGAGAGTAACTAGTTGGTGTAGGAAGAATACCAGACCCTCTGTCATAAGAGTTATTACCAGGACTGAATTAAGAAAATGGAGTACTAAACCCTCTACCAAACTGAGAGAAACCTCTACTAAAACGACCATTGGTTCGTCCTCCTCTTGAAAAGTTAGGATTATAACCCCTTGAGAAACCCCTACCAAGACCACGACCATTGGTGTTTGTAACTTCCTCACTAAGAAGAAGATTGTGCAGTTCAGTGCTACTAACAAGAGGATTTCTAATCCTAACAGAGGTACAAAAAGAATCATACTCTGGATTCAAGCCGGATAAAGTAACAACTACAATCTCATTATCATAAATAGTATGGCCAGATGAAGCTAATTTATCAACCAAATCTTTGATTTCACCAGTGAAAGAAGCAATTGAAGATTTACCTTGTTTGATGGTTAACAACTTTGTTCTCAGTTGTAGAGCATGAGTAGCAGAAGCACGGGCAAATCGTTGTTCAATACCTTTCCACAGTTGATGTGAAGTTGTAGCAGCAGAGAAATAAAAAATAACAGTGTCAGAAATTGCTGAATAAAGCCATATCATGATTGTTGCGTCCTCTTCCATCCAATCTGTGTAAAGAGGGTTTCTCGTTGATTCTTTTCATTTAAAATAGTAGTAAATTGTTTAGGACATGGATGTGAGCCATCCAGAAACCTCAAAATCTTGAATTTACGAATCAAGGGAAGAACAAGATTTTTCCAGGTAATACAGTTATCATCTTTCAGTTTGAGAGAGACAGCACTAGTGAGTTGATGAATTGGGATATTAGAGATAGAGTTTGAGAATGGATTATTCTCCATGGTGAAAAGAGGAGGAGAAAAAA
Organism: Papaver nudicaule; assembly: GCA_023529015.1. Lineage (NCBI taxonomy): Eukaryota > Viridiplantae > Streptophyta > Magnoliopsida > Ranunculales > Papaveraceae > Papaver > Papaver nudicaule. The sequence continues at coordinate 8,328 of JAJJMA010272542.1, read as the reverse complement.
AGGGGGGTTTGATTGATTAAAGGAATAATAGGGGGTTTCTAGGAAGAGAAAGAGGTTTTTGACTGATTAAAAGAGGTTAGTGAGATTTGTGATTGAAGAATCGAACCAGAGAAATCTAGATTTCTCATGCTCTGATACCATAGTGGTTATCAGGCAGAGAGGCGAAGAGAAAGGCAACAATTTTGTTCGATAAGAGGCAAAACAGTTCTTACAGAAGAATATAAGCAAAACCCTAGGACAACGGCACACGAGTGAACAAGACAAGTACAAGAGTGAAACAAAGTGTAAGAAACGTAAATAGATTATATGGTGTGTCACTATGGTAAAGTCGCTGATTGACAAATGAATCATTAACATTACATTTCTACTTTATTGTCAGATGATGGACTAGTCAGAGTTTAGAGGGTCGTGACCTTTTTCTTGATATGGTTGGAATGGCACTATCTTGGCAATGTCGTGTCATTTTTTATAACTCTCAAACGACAAAGAATTTGGAGCTAATTTTTGGTGGTATGTATTTTTTTATAGTGCTTTACTTAACTACAAAAAAATGAGCGCATTCTGGGACGTATAATAACTCCACCATCGATCATCTGTAGTCTTAACCGTTGAATCAAAAAATTAACCAACGGTTTACTTTTGAGAAGATCATGCCACCAAAAAATTATAATTTTGAATTCCAATGTTGTTTAAGAGTTATAAAAAACGATACAACAATGTTAAGATAGTGTTGTTCTAACCATATCATGGGATTCTTCCTCGAAAATGAATACCATTACATTACATATCCATGATCTCGCTGTAACTCAGGTGCTTGCATCACTGAGTTTTGGTCTTTCTTTAGGTATGTCGGGTTAGAGATTTTTCTCTGCCTACTTGTCTCGCCTAGGCGCTTCTCTGTTGTTTCAATTTTTCTTTTTCAATAAAATTTTAACCTTTCTCTTTAAAAAAAAAATGATCTCGGTTCAATGTCGATCGAAGCTTAGTGGAGACGATTGGGTGGCATTTTACCCAAACAAATAATAGCTCCAGAGGGTCCACTTGTCATGCAACAAACAAAAAAAAGGATGAGCAACCAATTAAAGATCTACAAAGATGAGGTATCGAATATCTCTTCTCCAACTTGCAACTCCAGAGTTCTGTATAAAAGTTTAAAAAAAAGGTACCATTTGCCATCATTCAGATAATGCTCGTAGTCTTCTGTCATTGCCTTACCAATGAAGTGACCTTGACTAATTCAATCTAGCTAGTTTTTGTTTTACCCGTCCGACCTATATAATTCA
>JAJJMA010272531.1:0-10003 GCA_023529015.1 Papaver nudicaule | reverse complement strand
AAAAAAAAAAAAAACTAATCATCAAATTTGTTATTACAAAAAAAAAAAACCATTTAACTATATATCATTAATACTCTTAAACATACTCCTAACATAAGAATCCCCTTTTCTCTCCAATCTTCATTCATTATCATCAACAACATCATCACCGGTTTCCAGTGCCCTTCGTAGGGTGTCTTGAAGCATATTCACTTGGTCTCAAAGTTGATGCACTTGTCGAAAAAGGACGATAACATCACGGTCAGAAGGACAACTGCATCGACCCGCCCCACGAACCAATTCCACGAGATGTTCATTAACATGAATAGATGTAGACTCCAACTCCCCCAAGCGATAATAACGTGCGGGATTCCTCATGCAGATTATAAACAACCCAAGCGGTAAAAATGAAATCTACCTAGTTATTACCATTATATTTTTGTTATTTTGATTAAATTTATGACAATACATAATATCTAATTTTATTAAGTGATAAATAAATATTTAGAAATGTAATTGATGTTGTAAATGTTTCTATTTGACGTTCATTTGGTTGAAAAACAAATAACGATACAATTGTTATATCGTAAAATAACTTATGTCCTATAAATAAATAAAAAATGTTTCTTAAGCTTATTCACCTAATATAAACGATATTCACTTTATTTTATTAGTAATGCCCATTACACACTGCTTCAAAACCTGATCAAGACCTAACAAAAAAAAAACTAAAAAGAAAATAAATGAAAATTTGAAACATTTGATCGAGATCCTAACAGAATTGAATAAATAGTATCCCTTTTGGATCTTCCTGCCTTCTTTCAGAAGGAAGAACTTTCACTTGGACACGAGTCATCGTCAACATCATCATGATCTTCTTTATTGTATACAGCTGGAAATAGATTGTGAAGAGCATCTATGTCCTCTTTGATACACAATTCGAAGTCATCCAAAGAAGCAAAACCTTCGGGGGGAGAAGAATCACCAGAGACGTGGACAGAAGCAGGAGTACCCTTCTCTACATCATCAATTATGACAACTGCGGGAATTTCAACACCATTGATTTCAACATGTATTTCCGTTTCAAATGGGACATCAGAGATGCTTTGCACCCCGCCCATAGTTATTGTGGTAGTTAGTTTGTTTGGCGGAATAAATGCTAGGTTTGGCTCATCTTCCTCAAGATGATCTAGCTTAGGGTTTTTGGCACTTCTCTTAACTGGCTCAAGAAAATGTCTCTCATCTCTTTTGTTTGAACTCATTGTACTCGTCTGATCTATCCCAATTTGTAACTTCTTCGGTCACTATTTATATTTCTCAAAGGTAAACCCTAATTTGTTTAATGGTAACTAGATGTTAGGGGATGTATATTCCATATACGACTCTAAGTCGACCGAATATACAGTTTCCGGCATTACTAATATACGCGTACATCACCACATTGAATGCGTATAACGAATTTACTTATTAAAGATATATATTGCCTTCGAAAAAAAATTCAGTTTTTATTCCACGAGATCACTTGTTAAAAATAAGAAAAAATAACTTCCCTTGTTAACGGATCTCCATTTACACTACAGTTCAACGTCGTTACAATTTATACCGCCAAAACTAACCCAAATTTTCCGAAAATCTCATTTCGATTTCCATGTCTCTTCTCTCTCCCTAAATCTTACTCCTATAATCTATCTAGAAAAGGCTAACCCTAGAAAATAGAACTTTGTGTTTACTGTGTGATATCTTCCTGCAGAACCAATTCCCAATCACTTTTGCTCCAAGTTAAGCATCTTGCTTTGTTCGAACGTGTAAGTCTTCCAGTTCCATAGAATCTTGTATTATTCTGTTCGATTTTCTCTGTTTTGTTGCTTTGATTTTAGATTTGCATTGGTAGTTTTCTTTGCATTCTTTTGGAAGAAATCTAGTAGCTGATTTTTTTTCTTTTTGGTAGGTTATCTTTCAGTTGTCAGTTAGGGTTTTTGTATGAACGATTGTAAATTTTAGGGGGGCTTCTTTTATGTGTGGTGTGTATGCAATTTTTATGTGTGTTACGTTATTATGTATGTAATTTTTAATCGCTTGAATGAATGAAATGAGCGGATAATGACCAAGTGTATTAAGTAATATGTTGACGGTTGGTATAATTCATATAATGTGGGATTCTTGTATATATTTTCTCTTCAGACTGTGGTCTGTGATTATTATTTGTATACATACATGATCCTTTGTGACTATAATTAAGAATTTTAATAAAACAACATAAACATTTCTACAGGTGGTTAACAACAAGATCTGTATGTTTCTACCTAGCCGATAATTTGTTGGTGTTCACAATGGATCCTAGAGTAATGGATAAATCTTGGATGGTCACCGATAGAAGAGAAAAGCCTTATCGAGATGGAGTACATGCATTTATAGAGTTTGCTATCGACCATTCAGAAGACACCGGCTCAGGAAACAAGAACGAACAGATCAGAATCTGGTGTCCATGTCAGAAATGTTTCAACGTCTATCACCACAAGGCGAGCAAGGTACAGTTTCATCTATTCCAGCACGGAATAAATCCACATTATACCAAATGGACTGAGCATGGGGAAGAAGAAGAGTCACCAAGAAGGGGGCCTGATAGTGATAATGATCGTGATTATGATTTTGAGATGGAGACTCCAACAGATGCTGCAGAGACTAAAAATATGGTCGACCAAACAGTGGGTGATTTACCAAGGGAGAAGATAGAAGAGCTAGTGAAGGAAGCTGAAACACCCCTATACAAAGGATGCACATATACAAAGATGTCATCGATGTGTGAGCTGTTCAACTTGAAAAGCAAGCACGGAGCATCAGACAAGTTTTTTAATGAACTTCTAGATCTGCTGGGGAAAATGCTTCCTCCAGATAATGAATTGGTAAAAAATACATACGAGGCTAAGAAGTTTATTAAATTGTTGGGATCAGGGTACAAAAAGATACATGTTTGTATCAATAACTGCATTCTGTACAGGAAAGAGTACAAAAACGAGACCAAGTGTCCCACTTGTGGGGAATCTAGATGGAAAGTGGACGAACACACAGGCGACGTGTATGAAAATATTGCAGCAAAAGTAATGTGGTATTTCCCCATCATTCCCAGGCTGAAAGCGTGGTATAAATCAGAGAATATATCTAAATATCTCATATGGCACGACACAGGTAGAAAGAAGGACGAGGGTGTTCTACGTCATCCGGCAGACTCACCGGCATGGAAAGCGATGGACGATAGATACCCTGATTTTGGTAAGGATCCTAGGAATCTGCGGCTAGGCATTTCGGCTGACGGAGTTGATGTAAACACAGGCACGAATAAACATCGCAGTTTATGGCCAATTTTGACGGTGGTTTACAACCTTCCACCGTGGTTGTGTATGAAAAGAAAGTTCATGATGCTGTCATTACTGATAGATGGTGGGCCTTGTAAGGACATAGATGTTTTGTTACAACCTTTCCTTGAGGATCTTCAAAAGTTATTTGTGCATGGAGTCGACTGTTTTGATGAATATAAGAAAGAGAAGTTTACTCTACGTGCAGCTGTTTTATGGACAATTAATGATTATCCTGCTCTTGGTACATTATGTGGTTGCCCTTACAGTGGAAAAAGAGGTTGTGTGGTGTGTGGGAAAAATACGTACTCTGTCAGACTCAACAACTGTGGCAAAGAGGCATATACTGGTCATAGAAGATACCTACCAGATGACCATATATTCAGAAGGCAGAAGAAGGGGTTCAATGGACAGGTTGAACATGGGAATGCTCCAGCACCTATGACCGGGGAACAAATATACAAGGAGGTATGCTCTATAAGGAATTCATGGGGAAAGAAAAAGAAGGGTATCAAAGTTCATTTTGTGCAGGTGAATCCCGGGAGAGGAGGAAAAATGATAACGAGGAGAATCGAAAGGAAAATTGCTAAAACAACTGAAAGATCGACAGGTGAAGATGAAGATTACTGGAAAAAGTTTAACCTATGGCACCAGCTACTCCCATATTGGCGGCATAATCTTGTTCACCATTGTATAGATTTCATGCACGTCGAAAAAAATGTCTGTGAGAGTATTGTCGGAACACTTCTTCATGCAGAAAGTAAGACGAAAGATGGATTAAACACTCGATTGGATCTGAAGGAACATGGGTTGAGAGAAGAGTTGCACCCTAAGCCGAATGGCAAAGGTGGATATACTATAAAAGCAGCGTCTTGCACATTAACCACGGAGGAGAAGGACAAGTTCTGTGCAACATTGTCCAAGATAAGGGTTCCGCAGGGTTACTGTTCAAATTTTTCCACCCTGGTGTCTTGCAAAGATCGTAAGCTTATCGGACTCAAGTCACATGACTATCACATGCTAATGCAGCAATTTTTGCCTGTTGCGATCAAATCGATTATGCCACAGCCAACAAGATACGCTATTATGAGGTTTTGTCACTTTTTCAGAGCGATATCTAGGAAAGAAATCAAGGTGGCAGAGCTAGACAAACTCCAGGAAGAACTCGTTGTGACGCTGTGCTTACTCGAGAAACACTTTCCTCCATCATTTTTTGATATCATGGTTCACTTAACTGTGCATCTTACCAATGAAGTTAAGCTATGTGGTCCTGTATGCTTTCGATGGATGTATCCGTTCGAAAGGTGCATGAAGGTTATTAAAGGGCATGTGCGTAACAGATACAGGCCGGGAGGATCAATTGCAGAAGGGAATATTCTGGAAGAGACAGTTGAGATGTTTGGTGAGTTCAAAAGAAGCATGAAGACAGTTGGAATTCCACCTGACAGGTATGACGGATATGACACTGTTGAAGATTCTGATTCCTTCCCGGGACAACCAACATCTGCTGGTAAGCAGAAGAATGTCAGAGATGATCTGTGGATTAACGCGCATCTCACTGTATTGCTGAATACACCGGAAGTTGATCCTTACTTTAAGTAAGCATTATTACTCGGTTAACTTATTCTTTTATTTTATGTGTCCGATTTTTGGCAGAGTATAACATTTACCACTGTGCTGTGTAGACGACATATGGACTGTGTGCGAAATGAAAATCCGACAAGAAATGATGCATGGTTGCATAAACGGCTGATACGTTCCCTGAGTGGTTTAAAAGTGAGGTAAGAGTTTGCAGAAAATGTTATTATTGCTGTAATTTATCCGTCAAGTGGTATGCTAATCCTTATAATTGACTGCAGGTTGAGAGAGAGTTCAGCATCTCTCCAGAAGGTGTTGCGGATAGGTTAAGGTGGCTGTCAGACTATCCGGAAACAGAAGTAACGACTTACGAATCATATTACATTAATGGATACCTGTTTCGGACAAAGTCTCGTGAAGGTACAGTGAACCAGAATAGCGGGATACATGTAGAGGCAACTGACATGAACATTAGAAAAGCGGGGGGGTCAACCCTTGATCAGGCAGATTACTTTGGCGTTTTACAAGAAATATGGGTGCTGACTTATCATTCACTGAGAGTTCCTCTTTTCAAGTGTGCCTGGGTTGACAATAAACATGGGGTCTCAAAGGATCCACTTGGCTATGTTTTGGTTGAGCTTGACAACATAAAACCCACTGCGGATCCATTCATTATAGCTACCCAAGCTAGGCAGGTATTTTATGTAGGAGATCAGGAAAATAAGAAAAAGTCTATTGTCTTTACGGTACCAAGCAAAAATTACAAAGATACTGATGATGTCGACGAGGAGTTTAGCACGGTCGTTCTTTCTGGGAACGAGTTTAACTTGCCGACGATCAGTAAACGTGACATGCGTAAGGAATCGATTGAGGATTACTATCGGTCTGAAGGTCCGGTTAGACATGTTCGTCCGAAGAAGAAGAAAAAATGATGCACCTAGATGTCCCAATTTTCTGATCATCGAAGTTGCATGCCCATTGTGATTTGTGAATCATTTTGCAAATACTAGTATGGATGAGACATGCTTTCTCTAGTAACCATCTGACTGTACATATCTTTCTTTTTTCTTTCTTTTGCAAGTAGTCTATCCGGACTTGCAGTGAATAATTTGTATACATATTATCCAGTGTTTTGAATCCTGGGTCTTTTTTCTTGTTTTGTTACGACCACACAGACTTGTATCATGATTTCATCGCTAAGTCCAAGTTTTTAAAGAAACGGAAAAAATTACAAAGTTACTATTGGATCCCCTAACACAAAAGCAAATCAAAAGCCATGGACATGCCCGTGACCTGATATACAATTAACAAGAAAAACCCTATTCTTAAGTTTTTGTTTCGTGACATTGCTCTTGGGCTTAGAGTTTTTGTGATTTTTTAGCAGCCCTGAAGTCAAGCGAGTCATTTATATAACTTTTTGGGTGCAGAAGTTGTATTTCACCTTCCTCGTTTAACGAAACCCTAGAGTCAAGCGAAGCTCTTTGGCTGATAACTTACACGCCCACATGTCCATGTATCATGTCTAGAATTTTCTATCATCCTTGCATGCTAACCAAATAGTTGGTTTCTTGTTCATTACCAGGCACACCAAGTTCTTCTTTTGCAGCTGATTTTGCTTGGTCTTTCAAATCTAGGGTAATCTCTTAGATCTTCTAATATCTCTGGAAAACTAGACAGATACTTTGTTTTTCTAGTCTGGTGATTATATCACGTGAAATAATCATATACTTTCATATCCACGCACTCTTTGTTTTTTCAATATGCATGTTCTCATTGTGCATCTGAATTTTGGGATTGTTGGTTATAACTCTAGTGATTTTTGATTTATGAAGGATTTCCAGTGCTGAACAGAAACATTCAATTTCATATTAACTTGTTGATCTTTTTTTTTTTTTTTTATACGAAACTTGTTGATCTTACCCAAAAGCATAAACATACACCACGAAGCACTAATAGAATCATATTTATGTACGTATTACTCTGTGCGACAGTAATTCAGGATGTTATTAGTAGCAGATCAACATTTCTGAGCTTCGGTTCGCACGTTTTCTCATCTTCACTACTAATGATCTACTGAATTGTTTGTTATTGGAATCTGCAAGTGGGTGATGATCAATTTTCGAATGTGACCAGGTAGCTGATAATTTGTGGGTGATTTCACAACGGATCCTAGAGTGATGGATAAATCTTGGATTGGCATCGATAGAGCCAAAAAGCCTTATCGAGATGGAGTCGAGGCATTTCTAGAGTATGCGATCCTGCACACTGAAGAGCCGGTTATTTCATGTCCATGTCTGAAATGTTTAAACCTCTACAGACACAGAGTGAAGGAGGTACGACACCATTTATACATGAGGGGAATGGATCCAAAGTATACCATATGGACTGAGCACGGAGAAATTCCCTTGCCCCACCACAATGATCTGCACAATGCACAAGTGCTGAATGTCCAATGGGAATTTCAGCGGATGCTACTAAATGTTTAGAAATGTACCAAATACTCGAGGATGCTAAGAATCCCCTATCCAGATGATGTTCTAATTTGCTGTTGCTGGCAACGTGGAAGATACCGGTCTGTAGTTAGTAGTGATCATGGTTATTTATTTCATTTTTGATCAATAATTTAAATACCAGGGATATCAGATCAATTGTTAATCAAACTTTAATGTTATTCTATAATAGTAATCAAAAATAGCAACATCCAGAAACCAATAAAAAAAATATATAAAATACAAATAACAACATCCAGAAATCGGTAAAAAAGAAGAATACAAACTGAAATACAAAAGAACATAAATAATATTGTAGTAATAATTTCCTAAAGAGTAGCATTAATCCTTAAAAAAACGTACTTTATTAATGAGCCCCCCAGATTGTCCTCCAAAATCTTTCAATGAGACATTGCTCATCATGTGAGGAACAATTCCTATGCGTGTTTGCCAAGGACAAGGCCCCCCCCAGACTTCCTTCAAGGTTCCAGTTTCAGTATTGTAACAAGATAATTGTTGGCAGTCCCATAACAAGATGTTCTTGTGACTTCCGAAGGCCACCGGCCTAAACGCCGGCCATATGACGTCTGGCTTTTGCAACAAAATGCTCGCCTCGCGTTCCCAAGTGACCTCAGGATGTTTCTTGATCCAAAAATCAATCCTGAACATGTCATTGTAAAAGTCATTATGTTTGCAGTAAACGCAGAGAGTACTTCCAAACAGCATCATTCCAACTTCTGGATGATCATCCAAATAAAACCTTTCAGGGACCTGATTGTATGGTGGTTCCGTAAGTAACTGAAATTCCTCAGTATGCAAATCGAAGGATATTAATCTGTTTACAGATCCATAAGTGTGGTCAGAATGATCGAACCAAAAAACACACCCATTTGCATATAAACCAGATTCCATGAATACATACGGTATTTGTGTGATGACCCTCCATCCCCTCTTGTCGCCTAGAGTGAATATTTCCACTGAGCCTTCTCTTTCAATTCTAATTACCTTATACTGAGCGGTAACTTCACAATAGCCGAAACCTCCTATTACATCTCTGCCATAAATTCGTGGTGTTCTACGTGGCCGCGAGTCTCTTTCTGGAAGAACGAGGGACTCACCTGTTGCTGGATTCATAAGTAATATAGGATCTTGTGCGCTGTCGTGAAAATCATATAGACACACAAGACCGTTGCAAGATCCAACTATTGGGTTTAAAGTAAACTTGGTACTTCCACTAACCGGGTGATTTTTGAAATTCTTCGCCATTGTTGAGTAGTCTTCTTCTCGTAGTCGTTGTCTGTAGAAGAGGTGTGTAACATCATCTCCTCCATAGTACTCTGATGAAGCCGAGATAAGTAGACCAGTTTTTCTTCTGCCAAGGATGGTCTTCCATTGTTTGCATACCAATTTGCTGTGAGACACACTCTCTGTTGTAGGAAGACGTACTAAAATCTTTGTAGTTAAATCCTCTGGTAATCTATCCATTAAATCCTCTGGTAATTTATCCATTGTTTTTAGTGTTGAATAATGGGATAAGGATATTTAGGATTATTGTGTAGAATACAGAACTTATATAGACATCCAATATACACGTCTGTTCAGACAAATGCACAGGTGCAAATGCATGTACCTTTCGGAAAAGAATAACACGGCTGTTCAGATTGTCAACGGATTTTGTGAATCGTTATGAACATTTTCTACCAAACTGTTAACGGAATTTCAAGAGATGAGAGTCTCATGGAAGAGACGCCTCATTGGAAATGTAGTTAGTTAGTGCGTGCGTGCGTGCGTGTGTTATGTTAGTGTACGTGTTCAACAGTATGTGCGTTATGTTGAAATAACAACCAACACGATACACACATGTGCACAGCACAAACATTACCCACATGCGTAGCTAACACACTTCAAGAAGGCTAACCCTGGGCCTTGAGCCTGGTCTTAGGATTCCTCTAAAATTAGTCACTACTAGGCTTGAGAAAATTCTATCATGGGCTGTATCCTTAACTTAAGCCCATCATTTTAAGGTGTGAGATTAAACGAGCTGATGGAGTGGGGGGCCTAACAATGGGCTTGAGACTGGTTCAGCCCTTCATGTCCGCGTGTAGGACTTCTCCCTGTTGCATGGGCTATCTTGTAAAAGAGCCTATGGACTGGGGAAACTGACCCGGTCCACAAAAGTCCATTATTCTTGTCACGCATCCAAAGTAAGATATCTCACGTGGTTTTATATCTATCAAACGCCACGTTAAATCCTATCTACCTCGTGTGGCCATTCCATGGCGTGACAAAGTTGGCGTGGCTGTTTACCAGCTAATAAACAGACACGTTAGAATGGGATCTCGTGACCTTTGATTTGGCAACGGACACGAGGAATAACGACCAGAAGAAATGCGTGGTCTTTTTTTTTGAAGGTGACATTCTTTGCCACGCGAAAAGGGCGAGCGTGGTTTTTTGTTAAGAACGGTCACGCGAAAGGCAATTTTTCACGTGGCTGTTATAGCTAGCGTGGCCTTTTACAAGATATGTCGCGTGGCAAAAGAGCCAGATTCTACTAGTGAGGTACGCTTAAGCTTACGTGGGTTTGGTATGCTCATCCCACATGTT
>JAJJMA010272527.1:2680-15533 GCA_023529015.1 Papaver nudicaule | reverse complement strand
ATATTTGGGGTTTTTCTTCATTGGGGAACATCGACAGCTTTCTGTAAGAGAAAACGGCAACAGTAACTCACTGTAGCAAGAAAATCCGGTTTTTGTTCAACTGTTTCAGAAATAGCACTCCATGTCTGTTCCGAGTTTCCAAAGTGAATCGTCGAGTCGACTCGGCGACTAGAGTTAACCGTCCAGGTTGGTTAGTTGAGGATGGATAATTTTTAAACCCGGAACAAACCGAACCCCCTTTTTGGAAGTTATTTTCGAAAACCCGGAACAACCCACTAACCCCCTCAGCTTTATAAGCTTAAACCCTCCCCATTTGCAAACCTACAAACTGTTCAGTTGTATCCGAAGAACACCAGTTATTTGTACTCTTTCTCCCTGTTCGGTTGTGAAGAAATTTTGTTTTTGAAACCGCTGAGTAACTTGGTTGAAACCGCTGAGTAATTTTGTTATCACAGAGAACTTTGGTAAGTTGTTTTTTGTTTTTTAAAAAGGGTTTCTGTTCATTTCTTCAGTTTATAAGTTCTACCATTGATTAGGGTTTCTTTCTAATTGTTGTTTAATTAAGGTTTTGTTGTTAGGTTATTGTTTTAGATTTGTTTTCTTCCTCTCTTCCAATTTCATTAAACGATTGGTGGGTTATTGAATTAGGGTTGTTCATTCTTTTCTTGATATGTTATATTCTTGATTTCAATTTCATATACAGTAAGGGGTTGAGATAATTTTAGTTTTTTTACAATTTGTTGGTGGGTTATGAAATGCTACATGCATGATAGATTATATATGGCTAAACGACCAAATGTGTTATTAAAATTGTCATGCAGTAATTTTGGTTCATGTAACACCACCCATGTATCAATAAACACCACCTATAGAGAGGAGCTATTGTAACTGCCTTTTTTTACCCATATTTGGCTTCATTTGCAGATGGCGAAAAAAAAAAGAGGGTAGAAATTGACAGTGGTCAAGATGAACCTGTAACTACCACCAAAAATTATGTACCTGTCGTTGGTACGTTTCCCCTTGATGGAAGCCACCTATACGACAATAAAAATCATGTAGCGGCTAGGATCGCTAATGGTGAGGTGGGTAGATGAAAGTTTTTTATCTCTCCTTGAATGGGCTATCCTATACTGTTATTTTTGATTTATTTCATTATCACTTAATGATGAAAATTTGTCCCTGGTTGACAGGCCCGAAAAATCAGTAAAGGGTTTCACCATGCCATTCATCTTCGGCCTTGGAGGCTGAAACTTTCCTCTAACCAGAAGCGCTTGGTTGAGGAAGCTGGCTTTGGCGCACTGTCCCTGATTGATAAATTCCAGTGCGACAAGCCATTGGTAACAGCCTTCCTCGATAGGTGGAGGCCTGAGACAAATACATTTTTTTTCCGCTCCTTCGAGGCCACCATAACCCTTGAGGATGTGGTATACATTCTTGGGCTTAATGCCTTTGGGTATCCACTCTATGGTGAGTTTGGGGGCGATGTTAAAGAAGTGTGTGGTCATTTTTTGGGGAAAACCCCACCTGGAGTTGCTGTTAAAGGTCAGTGCATCAGAGGTTGGTGGCTTGTTAAAGAGTTTTGCAAGAAATTGCCCTCCACTGCAACTGAGGAGGAAGTTATACAGCACACTAGAGCGTACCTCCTGTACCTGGTGGGTTCTACCATTTTGTGTGATTCGGGATCGAATTGCATTAGTGTAAAGTATCTGTACTGCTTGGAATCTCCTGACATCAGTAACAAATATGCTTGGGGCAACGCCACTCTAGCCCATTTGTACCGTGGTTTGAGCAATAGCGTGTTGACCAAGGGGTCTGCCCACTTCACTGGTTCTGTTGTTTTAATCATGGTTAGTTCTCTAAGTATCACCCCTTCAGTTCCGTACCCTTTATCTGTATTCCATATTTATGCACATAAAATCTAAATCTGTATATGTTCTACTTCCTCAGTCCTGGGTTTATGAGCGTTTTCCCGAGTTGAGGCCAACGGGTTCGGAAGACAGTTGTCATGTGCCGCTGGCTCTGAGATGGGCCGAGAGGGGAAGGACTAATCCCCTGCATAACAATTATGACTTCATCAGGGATTACCTGAATGAGTACAATGGAGCCGATGTAAGTATATTAGATCTCTATGTTTTTCATGAAATGTGGTATATCTTCGTTTATTAACTCTCTTGGTTAACCAACTTTAACGCGCACATATCAGTTTGTCTGGATGCCCTACGAAAATATCCAGATCGATAAGTGGGATGGGGTAGACTATGAATTGAATGCCGAGGATAAGGAAGTGCGTGTTATTGTTCCGATGGAAACCCTTGCGGTTGAATACGTTGCCCAGCTGGCTGGCAAGGCTGAGGCTTGGCTGGTAAACTTTAATGAGTGCGAAAAGCAGAGACCAGAGAGGGTGATGCGCCAATTTGGGTTGGTTCAGTCTAAACCCCCAGTGCCTGAGTTTTACAAACGGTGGGGTCCAAGTCGGCCGAGCAAAAACTGGGATAACTGGTTGGGGCAGTATAAGACCCAGTGGAAGAATTTCTGTCGTAATCTTTTGCCAATCGTTGAAGGTGAGCCCGTTGCTAAGCCAACAGTTTTTTCTGGAGTTGAACCCGGCTACAATGAATGGTTTTCCACCATTACTGTGAAGATGGTGATCCCGAGAGGTAGTGAGAAACTAGTGCCCTATATCGCTTTCCAGCAGTTGGTGAGTCTTATTTTTTTAATATTTGCTTTTCACCTTTACAAACAACAACTCGGTATGCTCATGGACTTATATTATAATTATTGTGCTCCAACTATGCAGCGCTCTGTTTCACTGGAGTTGGTCGATGCGTTTGTATCTTCCGTGAACCTTGAGAATCATCCAGAGCTCGCCAGTCTTATAGAGAGGGTGCAGGAAGTTCCATCCGATCCCCACGAATACGTGAGAAGAACACATAGTGATCACGTCGTGGAAGCGGGTTCGACTTCTAACTCCGCGACGGGTATTGTATTCTTGTAGGCTGCATACATTTCTTCACCGTAATAAAAAAATTTGGCCATAATTCGGCAAAGTGTTTTTATTTTAGGGTACGGGTCCGAGGGTGCATCCCAGAGAAGAACCAGTGTTTCTCTAGAAAAGGGTGGCCCCTCAAACACACAGCTTAGAAATAAGAAGAATGAGAAAAAAGGTCGTCGTTCTACTCTATTGTTTGGTTCTGAAGACAACCAAACAATGTCTGTGGAGCCTTCGGCCAGTGTAGCTGGTGAGTCATATATACTTATATATCATTTTTTTAAATGTCCACGTGATTAATCCTATGTTAATCTTTTGTTGCATCAACCTTAGTGGTTAGAGAAGGGTTGGGAACTACTAGGCCGGCGAATGTTAGGGTTACACGTGCGGCGGTGAGGAATGCCATCCCAAACAACGAGCCCTCATCTAGCTGCCATGTACGTGGCCCCCTTGTTGATGAAACTGCCACTACTCTGCTTGGTGACGATGCTCTCGTGGTAGAAGCTGTTGAAGCAAAAAGGAAAAGAAAGGCTCTTCAAGCAAGGAAACAGAAACGAGTGAAATGTATACTAATTATGCGACCCTCTTACCTAATTACAATGGTCCTTCTACCTTCTGTTGCCTTTTATAACAGTAGTTTGATTTGACTGCAGTTGCCGAGGGTACAAAGATTCAATCGGTCTGTACAGATGAGCCTCCACGGGGTTGGAATTTTGCTGAACCTCTAATTGAACATCTGGGTAGTTGCCCCTCTATATTTGATTGACATTCAAAATCAATGTTTTCCGTGTGTTGCAGATACCTCTCCGGTGACAACGGATTCTTGTGTGAGCTTACCGAAGCAGCCTGTAAAACCTACCAGTTTACCAGCACCCAAAGCTAGAGTCCTCCGGTCGATGAAAAAAGCACCGGGCCAGTGTGCTGACCCTGTTGAAACTTTAAATGAGAGTCTGAAAAAACTGAAAAAGTCGTACAAAAGACCCCCCAAAGAAATTGATGGTAAATGGATATGACTTCTCCACTACAATTAATTTCTTAATTGTTGTAAACAAACCTGCTGACTAACTATGTTTTTTTGTGTTCAATCCAAGATGTTGGGAATGTTGAAAAAATACCAGGTTCAACCAATGAAGTGGGTATGTATAAGGGTGTGGTTGTAGTAAATCATCTGGGGTAGTGCATGTATATTAAATATTTTGTCCAATTTTCTCGAAGGCATGATAAATTTAAAGCTACATTAATTACATTAGCGCGCCTAATTTTGTTGCCCTTGTCCTAACTATGTATCAACTTTTTAATGCCTCCTTGAATCCAAGTGTTTGTCGGTTTTGCACCAGGTCGTGTCCAATCGGAGGGGGACAGTACGGTGGATGCCATGGATTCCTCCTTGCTCGATAAATCTGTTAGTGATGCTGTAGAGTGGGGGTCTGGTTTATGTAATACAACATTAACTCTCTTCTTTAACATATTTGTATTAGTCTTTTGAATTTCTATTTTCCCATTCATCGTCCCTATTGTATCTTTTCAGCTGGACATGGTGATTCAATACCTGCGGTGTTATCAGGTATGGTTTCTACGCATAACCTGTGAACAAAGCGAAGTGTTTTACTGATGTTACTAGAAGTCAAGCATGTAAACTTTACTTTGGTGTGTTATATAAGGATGTCCTGCTGAATTTGAGGAAAACTGTACTGCCGCGGGTGTAGATATATCCCCAGGGAGTTCATCAGATGAAGTACCGCAAACAGTTGGTTGTTCAGGTCCAGGGTCATTGGCAGATAGTAACGTTCAGGTCCAAGATGAAACAATTCCAGTTCAAGAGTCCACCCCGGAGGCAAACGCTGAATTGGTGGCTGGCGAGTCCCAAGTTCGGGAGCCAGTTACTGAATTTCCTGTAAAGGATGTTGAAGATTCAGGTATTCCATATGAATACTGTGTTTGTCTAATTCAAAATTTGTGTTTATAACACTCCTTAACTATATTATGTATTACTCTGACCATGTCTGCAGCGGATGCGGGGATAGAAGAAACAAATATTCAATCCGGGGAAACAAGGGAGGTTCAATCAGGTACGTGCCACTACAATTAATGACTTAGATTTTGTAAGCAACCCGCCGAGTGACAATTTTTTTTGTGTTCAGGCCAAGTTGTCGAGGAGGTTGAAAAATTACCTGGTGCTACTGCTGAAGTAGGTGTGTGCCGTGAAGTGATCAATTCTGGTGATGATTTAGGTAAGACATAGAATATATGTGTACGGCTGTAGTAAACCATTGTGGGTACGGCATATTTTTTAAATCGTTTTTTTATGCTTTATGAATGGCATGACAAAGTTAAATCTACCTTTTGTTGATTAGCACGACCAATTTTGTTGCACCTATTGTAAATGTGGATTACCTTTTTAATGCATCCCTGAACCCAAGTGTTTGTCTAGCATGCAAGACAACCTAATCCTTAGCTTTGGACGTTGCATTAGGTTCTGTCCTACCAGAGGTTGAGAGTACGGTGCAGGCCATAGATTCCTCGTGCCTAGAAAGATCTGTTACTCAGGCTGTACATTGGGGTTCTGGTTTATGTAATACAGCATTAACCCTCACTTTCAATATATCCCTATTCTAACGTTTTAATTTCTATTTACCCATTGCCTTCTCCCCTATGTATGTTTGCAGCGGGTCATGGTGACTCTCAGCCACACATCGAGGTTGGGCGTTGCGATTCACTACCGGGGGCGACGGTTTCAGGTAATGTATCTAAGCATTACCTGTGAGTAAACTAAACTTTATTTTCGAGCATGCCAACAGTGCATTATTTTAATTGTACTGCGGTGTGTGGTTGAAGGCTGCCCTTCCGTCGCCGAGGAACACACTAATGTGGAAGGTTTTGATATGTCTGTGGGGAGTTCAGTTCCTGATATAGTTGCGCAAACAACGGATCTTGAATCAGGTTTGTGCTAACCCCGAATTTTCAACGGTTGTTTCCTCGGAAGACTTATTAAACAAAAATTGACCTCACTTCGAGTATGTTGCCAGGTGTAGACATGTTGACCCAGAACAGAGATGAAATAATTCCTCCGGATGCCTCCGTTACTGCAACATTGAACGAAGAAGCCTCCTCACTGGCTAGGGAATCAGGTATGAAAGCCTAACATAAATGTTAGTTAAATTAGTGTTTTCTATGTAGTAGAGTGTAACCTATTGTGTACATCCTCAGTTGCTGTTTTTACCGAGAAGGACACGGACAATTGTCCTACGGATGATCTGTCGAGCGCTAAAATAACAGACCCTCCAGTTCAGGCTACAGGTAAGGATGTTTAAAAGGAAGTTTAGGGTCACAATGTATGTAATTAAATTTATCTGTCTTACCAGTATGTTTGCAGAGTATGCGGCAGCGATAGATCAAAATGTCGGAGGTGCGAGTAAAATTCAAGGCGGGTCAGGTATGATTGGACAAACCTGGGTAATATACCCAGATGTACATGTTTCTAAAACCCAGTTTTCCCCCTGATTTTTCCTAACTTGACAATGTTGGCAGCTGGTGATTTGGAGACCGGGAACGTTTTGTGTCCCGGGGATGGGTCTAAGGCAGAGGAAATGTTGGCATCAGGTATGAAAGGGCAACTAACTTTTGTGTTGTATTGGTGTATCCTGCAACCTCACAACTTAACCTATATGTGAATTGGTGATTTTGGAATGTTAGAGACGGAAATCTGTAACGTGGCTCCACTTCAAATACTGCCACCACACCTTGACCCAGGAGGACAGTTTGGGGTCGATAACAATGTAGTTGGTGAAGGTATGTGTTTCACACATAACCCTTTACTAAAGTATAATGTTGTCGTGCATGCATATTAAACACTTGTTACGGGTGGTTCGACATAAGCAGGTGCAACCAGATTGCGGCCTAAAAGAAAGACCCGTTCCAGGACGCAGGATTCGATCCCCGCGACATCAGCTGAAGTCCCAGTGGAGTTGTGTGGTAAGATTTTTAGTAGCTAACCATCCTATTTCTGCTATACCCATTTTTCCTTTTCAATAAATAAACGTAATGTATTGCCTTCAGCTGGGAAAAAAGAAAAAACCACAAGATCACGGAAAAACCGGCAAGTTCCCCTCCCACCGGATATGAGTCGTATATACTTGGACAAATGACTGGAGTCCAACCACATTTTTTTTGGGTGTGCATATTATGATAGCATATGTATATATTTATTCGGGGCCCTATTTTTTGTGATCACCCCACTTGTAAATATGGTTGGGCAGCACCGGGTATTGGAAAGATCGTACTATATGTCCCGTAGACTTGCATTGTAACACATATCCACTATCTTTTATGTAAAGTTGTGGATGTTATAAGGGTTATTTTTTGTGTGATGTACAGTCCCATTATTGATTAATTGTGTGCACAAGCAAATCAAAAATAAACCAGCCCTAGTTATCTTATAGTTATTTATGATGGGTGCAGCGCAAAATGTTTACCAAGGTATGAAGTGTGTGTTGCCACCCCAGGATGGTTCATCCGTGGTCTTGGTAGGAGACCAAATATTAACGGGTGCTGACGAACTGTGTAGAAGAGCAACACACAAGGGTGGCAGTGGCTTTGGCATTGGTGATACAGTTACTCCCCAGCCTAAACGTACGTCGCAACGAAACGTTTCTGTGGCCGGATCCTCGGCTGAAGTACCAGTAGATGCTGAATGTAAGTTACAATGTTAAATAACCATTTAATAACCGTACAACAAGATGATTTCCCACCGTTTCTCATTCTTGTTGTCGTGTAATTCTGCAGCGTACGTTACAACCAATTTGGGACCGAATGGTGAGGTTATAGGTCCTAAAAAACGCACATCCTATTCCAAAAAGCATTGCAGACCCCGGTTTGGGTAATTACAATTCACGCAAACACGAAATTGGTAAATATAATGTTGTCCCCTGCTTGGCGTGCTTAGAATAGTATATACAAGGCACCCTTTTAATTTCGAAGCGAAATATCACATAGTTGTATATAACTGTTATATGTAAGATTAAATTAGGGCTACATAACAAGGGTTGGTTTGGTTTTTTTACATATGCATAATTGTAATAAGTAGGTCCTTTTTATTGATTTGGTAATAATGCGAGGCTTTTTACTGAGTATATTTAATTGCAGAGGCGTATAAGACAATACGAAACCAATCCTGATCATCCAATCTGGAGATGGTTATGTTGGATGTTATGTTTTTCTTTGTCTTGCATTTTCTTTGTATTGGACTTAGTTTAATATACCATGGTATGATTGTACGCCCTTTGTTTTTATGCGAAGTCAGTTACCAACTAAATTTACTTCCATATATTCACATAAAGTAAGTTTAAGAGAAGTTTAAATTGTTTCACAATTTCATACAAAGACACCAATGGTGTCATTATAACAGATTGCCATCAATAATGTACTCTAGCCAAACAACCTTAACCAAACTAACACACCATTCCAGACCCCCAACTGCTCTTTGAATAATGTTACTCGTTCTCTTCGTCACTGCTGATGTTGATAACTGGATTATTCAAGGGCTGTTCTTCCGAGTTTGTTTGTGGTCGTCGGCGAAGAGGTCGTCATTGCAATCTAGGAGATATAGGCATTGGAGCTTGTGGTGCCCTGCCATTCATGGGCAGTGGAGCCGGACCAACAGTAGAAGCTGTAGATGCTGAACGGTTTTGTTGTACTTCATCGGCACCAATAACGTCACCATTTACAGTGGATGAACCCACCCCAGTGTAAATGTGTCTGGCCTCGCCATTTCTGCTCGATTCACCAACATTATAGTTACCTTCCCGCCTGGTCTCTTCATAGATTACATGTTTGTCTACGCAAATAGGTTTTCGATTTTTTGATACACCTACCTTGTACCTTACCATCGGTGATTATCAGTTTAAGTAATTTACCAAAGAATGCGGTATTTACAGTGATCTTTCTCTACCCCTTGTTACACCTGCACTATATTTTTCTTCGGACGAAAACGAAATCACCGGAAATTGGATGATGTCCTGCAATCGTGTTGTATAAATAATAAGCAAATATAAAGACAAAACGCCAAAACCCCAACATTGGTTTTTATGATAACTCCAACGCTAAAAACCCTAATTTATGTTGAAACCTAGATTGTTTACTTGTTTATATTTGCAACTGATAAAACTGAGAGTAGAGTGTTTACCTTTTCAAGAATCCTCTAGGAAGACTGGTGTCTAGACATGATTTTGTTGATTAGGGAGAATCGAAGATGTTAAGGAACAGGGTCTTAAAACCTTTTATTTTGGAAGGAAGCAGAAACTAAGTAATACGTCACTGCCCTGGTTATAGGGTTTTATAGTGTTCCATTGTTTTGAACGATCCTGGTGGGGTGTGTTTAAAATGGGTGTATATGGTAAAAGTTATTATTACGGTCTGGCTAGGTAAATTATGTCCTTCCATTCTATAGTATGAACGGCTAATTTTATGATGCATAATACGCAATAGAGAGAGTTTGTGAACCACCAAACCAAAATCCCCACACAATTAAAAGTAACCAAACCAAACGTGACTCCACACGAACAACACAATGTTGTGAAAGTGAACACTAATGACTAAGGCCACCTTTTTCCGGTGTACTCGATGAAAACCCAGGTTTAATCCGATGCTGATTTAGATTTATGGCTTCTAACCGTGACTGGAGCTGAGAAGCATAGATTTCCGCCTCTTCCCTTTCTCTTCGACGACGTTGTTCCTCTCGCCTCTCTGCTTCTCTTTGCAGTTCTAAACGCTTGCGTGCTGCTGTCCTTCTGCGTTCCCTTCTATCTGCTTGGCTGCGCGCCATAGCTTCGGCCCTTAATCGCTGCATTTCTATCTCTCTCTCTGCAAGGTGAATTTTGGATGCCATTTCTGTATTTTCGTTTCTTACCTGCCCGATAAGATTCTCCATTTCACGGTAGTCTTTCACCAAGCTGTCGGACGAAGGCGCTGGTGTAACTGGAATGTGTAACTCGTGACAACGAGCGCGAAGTCGGTGCATTTCATCTTTCGCATCAATCATCTGATCACTCATACAGTAACCTCCCTGGAGGGCATACATGTTAGTCATCTGGAAAAACCTTTTTTTACCATCTGAGTCGGTGTATATATTTTCTGAGATATACCCCATCCCTGTAGTGGCCTTTGGAAACTGGTGGTGGTAGACGTGTGGTGGTCCACCGATTCCATTGTTGGAATCCATTTGTGTTTTTGAGTATTTTGCTGGGTTTGTTTGGACTTTATTCGGTTGGGAGATGAAAGAATTGTAGTTTGTGGGTTGGACTTGCAAGCAGGTCTATTTATAGGAAAACAACCACGAACACTTTGAGGGCACGATGCTCTTTTGAGGGCACGATGCTATTTGTTTAACCATATATATCAATGTTTACTAATTTTTGTTCTGCCCTTTTCCTTACCTTGGGAAAAGTCATTCGATGACCCCTTATCATACAATCATCCATTTAGTCGCTGCAACGCAATTAGCCATTGCTGCAAATCATACAACTCTGAGTCAAACAACGCAAAAAAACTTCAAATGCATGGCAGCATACTTGAATACCAGCCCATACACACAAACGTTATACCCATAGAAGGTCCAACCAAATACAACCACAGGATTAACAAGCTTTACTGTTATAAAAAGGACAAGAATAGTCGAACAGTGTAGGAGGTTGGGATGGTTGGGATAGTTAATCGTGCATGATGTAAAGGGCCTGCCACAATTGTCATATGCATAGCAATATTTAAATATCACTGGAAGGATAGATACAAAGGACACATATAATCCAACTCTAACCAAACCAAAGCAAATGTGATAGATCCCTAGTGTTGTTGTGCAGTTATGTCAATCCAGACTCGACTAGTATACTCAAGACTCTTATTGGATTGGAGCTAACATAAACAGGGATTACCCTACATCAAATTCTACATGCCTCCTATGTATAGTCATTGGCCCTAGTATTCGGGAATATGGCCCTTAAAGAACCTAAAGGGACATTATGTGGAGGGGAATCCATCCATGTTGTGCAACCCAGGGCGGCTAGACCCCTAAAACGTTCAGCTGAATGTTCAAGTTGTCCAATTTTTCCCTAGTGAATTGACCACCCAATTGTAAGAGCCGACTAAAGACAAATGCACAGGAAAGATATATGCACGGTTATAATTGTCAGTCATAACTTTTTCGGGCGTTGCTATTTTTTATCTTACATTGAGAGAAAAAAGGGGAATCTGTCAGAACCATAAGTGAATATGGGGGTAGCAGGGGTGATAGGGTAATTACTTTTTTGGGCAATGTGTGTTATCATTATTATTACCTACCACCCAACACATATAAATTCATATAGGCATCATGCCCTCTATAACCTAGCTCTCCCGAAGTCCAGTGTAGTCATATCAATCTTACTTTGGGCCCGTGGATATATGCAGGGGGGGTGTCTCCTATTTTGGTACAGCAACTCAAGGGTAGAACCTCCAGGGAGAATAGTAAATGTCCCTGAACTAAGGCCAAAGGACAATAGCGGTGACTTTTGACCCAGTATGACACCACCTACAGAGACTGCCTTGTAGGCTTCTTTATAGGGCATGACTTTTTTAATATTAGAAGGGATAGCTTTTTCGTATTATGTTTCCTGGTCAGTTAACAAGTTGGTTTCAAAGCTGACAACGGAAATGGAGTTTTAATCCGATGTTGCATTCATTTAAGCTGATGTCGTGCTTGTGGCGGAATCCCTTTTTCAGCCTCTCAATCTCAGCTGCATCGGAGATGCGCCACCTAAACGAAAAAAGGTCCACACCCAGAAGTCTACAACGAGTTATCTTCTCATTCTCCATTTTTGTTAAATATTATTTAGCATTAAAATTTAAAAGCACAATAACATTTGTCCTTCCATATATATCAATGTTTAACATTTTTTGTTCTGCTCTTCTCATTACCTTTACAAAACTTATCGATGACCCCTGATCATGGAATCCCGGGTATAGTCGCTCCAACGCAATTAGTTTTTGATGAAAATAACTTCTATGGGTTGATTTAATTTTGGTACATATCCTAAGCAAAATTATAGGTCATCATTATTTTTATCCTGCATTTATTCAGTATGTAGTTTTAATTTTGGTACATATCCTAATTGGCCTCCAGTTTTGGGATGTCCCTGTTGATATAGGAAGTTGAGTGTAGTGCTCATCCAAACTCATGGTTATAGGAACTTCTGTGGGGTAACTTGATGTCGGCAAATGGTAAAAGAGATGATGGATTTAGACATCGCAGGGATTCTAGGTGACACGCCTTTTCATGACAAAGATGCCCAAAATTACAAACCCAGTACCCCCAAGGAACATAAAGTCCCCAAGGTTTACAACGCGAACACCTACACACTCTTGCCTATAAATAAGACCCCCTACAGGTTACTATATGTCATAGATAAAAAAACCTAGGTGTTTAGTAAAACCACACACGAGAATTAGATGTATTCGATCAGAAGCCGTGTATTCAATCGCTATTGTTGAATGATTATTAAAGGAAGCATTTTGTATAATCATGTAAGAGGTAACGCTTTCATTCTGTTATAGTCTGTACAAATTTTGAATTCCGGGTCTTCAATTGAACTATTATTCGATCCACACTGTTTATATGTTATTTGTGTTGGCAGGGGGTGGGAATGGCTATATGAATTTCTAACGGTCAACGGGTTGGTCATATGTCCTTACCGTCAACTGAATCCAATGGCTAGTCCAAGGGTTTAATAGTATGGTTTGCGGGGACGTAGACGTTGCCCGGATTTTAGGGAAACAGTCCTAAACGGTACGTTTAGGAATAATTGGAACGTGCAGGATCCTATGCGTTTTGCTTTC
>JAJJMA010272518.1:0-10829 GCA_023529015.1 Papaver nudicaule | reverse complement strand
CTGCAACTTGCCGCACTCACTATGCAGTTCTCCGTTCGGTATCTCCACATTCCATTCTTGTCACTTCAACCAAAACCCTAATGTTTGATTAATTCGAAGCAACAATGGATTTTGCCGTGGATTCTTCAGTAATCTTAGGTCGATCAAGTTTCATATGCGGCGGTAGAAAATCCTCATTTTTCATTCCATTTAATAATCGTCAACTTAGAACAATCTCAACTAAAAAGTTTGTTCCAAATGTTCGAATTACTATGAAACGAGTCGATCCTGGCATCGTTAGAAATTCCAGTAAAAAGGTTATGTTATTTGAATCCAAGTATCAAGTTATAGGAGAAGAAGAAAAAAGTGGTAAAAAGAAGATGGAATGGATTATGGTTTTAGTTAAGAGAGGGTTTTTGTTGGCTGCAATGGTATGTGGGGTGTTTATTGTTAGGTGTGGGAAAGTTATAGCAACAGATGGAGTTGTTGTGAATGCTGGTTATAAGGTTTTTGGACAGGAATCTTGGCCAAAGGTGTTGCAAGTTTTGATTGTTCTTAAAGAACAAGGGCTGGTTTTAGCTGCTCTTTTGGGGCTCTCAGCGTTTTTCTCCATGGCTGAGACTTCAATCACCACGCTTTGGCCTTGGAAAGTAAGTTTATCTTTCTCTCTTTGGAGTGCATTAGTATGTTGAGAATGTAGCATTTTTTTTTTATTTTTTTTTGAAAGGTAATGTTGCATATTTAAGTCCATTGTTTAGAGGGATATTTGTTCAAACTAATATAACAAAATGGCGGGCCGAAGAGGAGGCAAAGCCTTGAAACTAATGAGGATATGATATTTTGTTTCTGTTGTTCTGGTTACTCTGCAATATCTGCATATGAATCAACCACCTTAAAAATACATAGTGAGATTATATGACTGTGAATTACTTAGTTGCCAAAACCAAATATTTTAAGCAGCAGTAATGAGGAGTTAATCAAAAAGTTTATGAGCTTTCCAGGTTTAGTGAAAGATAGTATGAAAATTCTTGTGCAATCGATAGGCACCAGAGACCCATATTAGGTTTGTAATTATTTATTTTCTTA
Organism: Papaver nudicaule; assembly: GCA_023529015.1. Classification (NCBI taxonomy): domain Eukaryota; kingdom Viridiplantae; phylum Streptophyta; class Magnoliopsida; order Ranunculales; family Papaveraceae; genus Papaver; species Papaver nudicaule. The sequence goes on along the minus strand of JAJJMA010272518.1, from coordinate 9,764 downwards.
AATCCTCATTACTTATATTCTGAAAATATTTAAGCCTGCTCTTGTTTTTGTTGCATTGGCACTTAAAAGTAATCTGAGCTTTTCGTCTGATTTAGTTGCTGTAAATCCATAGTCAACATCAAACTAAGAATGGCCGTGGCTACATTGCTTTCATTTGTAAAAATGAGTACAACAACAACAACAACAACTCTTTAGTCCCAAACAAGTTGGTGTAGGCTAGAAATGTGAGTACAGATACAAAAAAAGTTATCTTGGTAGAAAGATATAAGACTTCCCTAGCCGAGGAAAAACAAAAGATACAAGACTTCCCTTAGCACCTAGCAAACATTTGCTGTACTATTGGTATTAGTTTTGGGTTTGCTGTTGGATTTGCCTGGTCCTAGTATTTCTTTGGGGTGATGTCTTATTTGTGTTTTTTTTAATCATTGTAACAATGGCATTGTTTGTTGCTATGGCGACCGTTGGTGTGTAGCCACCAAATACTTAAGAGTTAGTTGGTGGCCTCTGGGTTATTAATTACATATGTAATTGCAATATTGCATCTTCAAGGGCTTGAAGATTTATGTTGAAACTATCGAAAGCTTCACCTCTATAATTAGCGTTCTTAGCAGATATATCTTTCATGTACCTGAAATACATGTTTTAGAGTGCTGGCTATGAACGGATAACTGAATAAGAAATTTCTCACTTAACACTTGACTGCATATATCTTTCGTGCAAATGCAACATAGACTGACTCCTTTACGACTTTCCCATGATATTCTATTGCTTTGCCACATTTGTCCTACAACAAATATACACTTCTGCCCATTCGTTCCTTGCAGAACTGAATGTCTTGTCTTTCCTTGTCCTTCGAGTATGTTCCAATTTTTGGATCCTGTGTTTGAATCAGTCTTGTGAGGTTTATGCATGTGTTTCTTCTCAGGTGCGCGAGTTGGCTGAAAAAGAGCCGGAGAATGGTGTCTTCAAAATGCTTCGAAGTGATGTGACTCGGTTCCTAACGACCATTCTTATTGGCACAACGTATTGCTTTGTAAATACTTTGCATTATTACTTTCTAGGTGACTAAAGTGCTTGTTTTCTTATATTATTCCCAAACTTACAAAGTTACTTTTAACAGTGTGGTCAACATTGGAGCAACTGCATTAGTTACAGAGGCAGCTACAACAATATTTGGTGAAGCTGGTGTCAGTGCAGCAACAGGAGTTATGACTGTATGTCTCTGTTCCTTGTCTTGATTTTTTAACATCCCAAACGGAAATCATGTAAATCCAGACTAAGGGTAGTACATAAAAATCCCAAAATGTCTTTTATGACTCTTGTGGTCCTGCCTGGCTTGTTGCTACTGCCTACTGCTTTTCTTATTTGATGCTTGCACACTGCCTAAATTGTGTTTTGGTATTTGTAAATACTTAGATGCCTAACTTTCCTATGTTTCTTCTTAAGGTTCACCGGTATTATTTGCTGTTTGTAGAGATCAATGAATTGACCTTCCTTCAGAATATGAAACAAAATATCATGTTTGATTTTATGCTAGTCATTGAAACTGTCGCTAGAATATATCTCTAGCTTGTAGACATGTAGCTAAATTTGTGGAAAATACCCCTGGTGCCACATGATAAATACTAACCCTTATATGTATTTTGGTAGAGGTGCTGGATGATAGTGGAGTTCCCTTTATTAGTCATTAGGATTCAACTTGTTTTTTCAATGTGGTCCTTCTTTTCATTAGTTCGACGTCTCTCTTGCCTTGCATCTCTCCAATCATACCTTCCGTCCTAGTCCTCATCAGTAGGCAATCAAGAATAATGTTACTAGGGATGATGTCTTTAGATATGAAGTTGAAGTCTGATAATTATAGGATCATCCTGGAAACTCTTGATTGAGATAGGTGGTTTTCTTAAATTGTTGCTGGATTGACCTCGGAGCGATTGTTCAACTGATAATGTAATTTTGCTCACAGGTTGCAATTTTGCTCCTGACAGAAATTACTCCAAAGAGTATAGCTGTTCACAATGCCACGGAGGTTGCTAGGTTTGTGGTAAGGTGAAACTTACATTAGACATTGTGTTACTTAAGTTTGTTACATGTCAATACGACAACTAGGCTAATTTTCAGTTGTGATGGTTCTGATAAATTTGAGTTCTATTTGACAAGAATGTGGACTGGAATGTCTATAGGTTAGGCCAGTGGCATGGCTTTCGTTGATATTGTATCCTGTCGGGAGAGTTGTTACTATTCTATCGATGGGAATGTTGAAATTGCTGGGTTTAAAAGGACGAAGGTACTTTCTTGTTATAACATACCATTTCACCGTTTAAAACGTTATTATGCATTATGTTTTGTTGCAATTGTTCTGACGGTCCATGTTTACCAGTAACAGTCTATGTCTTATTGTTTTTCAGTTTCTTCACAGTTTTCGAGTTGTTTCTCACTTTGTAATACTAATACTTCAAACTGTTGTTGTGTTTGAAGTGTCACATATGATTTATTAGTTGATTATCTATGAACTTGTACTCACAATGCCATGGTAATAATCATAGACTTTCATGATAATAAACCTTAAATTGTAGCTGTATTTCTGAAGTCTATAAGGGTACCCAGAGAAACAATATGACGCAATGCTGTGCACAAGGCCCTAGAGTTCTGCATACTTCCTTTTCGGAGAACACTTGAAATAGTCGTTGGGGCTTTATAGTTCTTGATCTATTTGTAAGGAGTTTGTGAAACTGATATATAGTAACTTCGTGAAGTGTTTGCGAATTCATAAATTGTTGGTCCATTTTTATTGTTTTTGGTTTTTGATATCACTTCCTCAGTTCCTTGCAATAGGTATCCTCACAGGCCATTGTATACATTAAATTAATCTTATTTGTATCAAGTGACAGTATCACTTGATTTAGGACAGCAACTAAATCCTGCAAAATCTTAGGTTTAGGCAGTAACCTGAAATTTGGGAAGATGATGTTAGATTTTCTATAGGATGAACTAGTTCCACAAAAAGAAAATTCATCTTGATATGTTCCATACTGAGGTAAGGTTGCTGCCTGCACCTAGATGCTGAGAGTGTGCCTTCATTGTTACTTTGGTTCTCTTGTTGTCTGGATTTCATTCAAACACCAAACATCAGAAATGTTTTGCTCGAAACATGAGTATATTTCCTCTCCTTTTTCATGTCTTTTGTGCTTTGTTCGTCCAGTATGGCCATAATGATATTCTTGCTTGATTATAATAATGAATATCATATATCTGAGTGTTTACTGCCATGTGGTGTTTTCGTTATTTCCTTTTCACCCACTTTGTAACTGTGATGCAGCGAACCATTTGTAACTGAAGATGAGTTGAAGTTGATGCTGAGAGGAGCAGAGTTGAGTGGGGCGATAGAGGAAGAAGAGCAGGTCCGTATGTGCCTGTTGTGACACTTTCGGTTCTTGGTTAAAACTCCCCATTTTTGTTCACCGTTCTCTTTCACTTCTTGACTGGGTCACTGAAACTACAATCAATCCCAACTAATAAAAAATGAAAAGATAAGACGAAGTAACTTCAGCCGCACTCTTAAGTGGGACAAAAACCGAGACGTAGATGTACTTAAGGATATATCCTTGGTTTAGAAAATCCATATAAATTATTGAATACAGAGAACAGGAGATTATATTTATATTGAAAATATCAGTTTAACGTTCATCCACTTTCAAAGAAAACGGTATACAATCCAATTCCTGAGTCTGAACCCACTTTAGATAAATAAATCTAGTCTATAGTTGGACACTAACCACTGACTTTCAGATATTGGCCTAAAAACTGAACACTTCAACATTACAGTTACAAATGGATACTACTAAGTGCTCCCTGTGAAAGTCGTAGTAGTCATGCATACTGACGTCTTTGAGTATATTTTGCAGGATATGATCGAAAATGTGTTAGAGATCAAAGATACACATGTCAGGGAGGTGATGACACCTCTTGTCGATGTAGTTGCAATTGACGCTAGTGCAACACTTGTTGATTTCCACAACCTCTGGTTGACACATCAATATTCCAGGTTCGCAGTTCGTTGTATACCAAAATTTATTGTATTTGATCAGTGGAAAAGATTAGAAGTATCATTGCAAATATTCATAGCATCATTTCACTAGGAAATTGCTCCTTCATCTTAAAGATAATCTTGTTAGGTCATATATGAGTCTCCGTATTGTCTGCTTGAATATCACTTAGGAAGTTGCTCTTTAATTGAAAGGCGTGATTGAATAAAAAGTCCTGCACAAACACAAAATGTTGCATCTTTTTGAAACGCCAAAAGTTTATGCCTCTGCCTTCTAGGGAATCAACCTTTTAATTATTGACTTCAGCCAACAGTTTGGCTTACAAACACATCTAAATGTTTGACTTTCGAAGTACTTCTACATCTGCAAGAAATTGAAGAACTTCTGCTTTGGTAATATGGTATGCAAACATGCTTGTAACATTGCATCCTGCCTAGGTCGAACATCTTGGTTTGTCAACTTGCTGATTCGGTAAAATAATAAAGTAAGTCAGTCACGTGCCTGATTATTTTCAAGTCAATGTGCACTAAGAGTTAGTTGGGGATATATCCAGGGTTCCAGTTTTTGAGCAGAGAGTTGACAACATAGTTGGCTTGACTTACGCAATGGATCTACTAGATTATGTTCGAAAGGTTAGCTAACTTCTTCTGCTTAATGTTTGTTTTCCTGATATCATTTCTTCTCTTTATTTCGCCAGTTTAAAGATTCTCATTGTGTTCATTGTCTTTTCATAAATGAAGGGTGAGCTGCTAGAAAGTTCTACTGTGGGGGATATTGCACACAAACCTGCATACTTTGTGCCCGGTAATTGTTCAGTTAGCTATTGTCACGAAGCTAAAATTTTATATACACCGTTAGATCTCAAATTAGTTTTCCTTTTAAGTTATGTATTGGAAGCTCAATTGAATTTGCAGATGCTTCTTTAGTAGAGTTGTAAAGTCGTTGGGTGTGGATACCCATTGACCTGAATTTGGAACTCTTCAGCACCCTAACTCCTACCAATCAATGAAAAATGAAAAAAATACTTTTGCTTCGAGTAGCAAGAGACATGCTTTATTGTTTCTTAGATTTTGGATATTTTTGCTGTACAGAGTGGATAAATGCTTTACTGTACAGAGTGGATAAATGCATTTTAGTTTTGATGCAGATTCAATGTCAGTGTGGAATCTGCTCAGAGAGTTTCGTATCAGGAAGGTTCACATGGCAGTTGTCCTCAATGAATATGGTGGAACTATTGGGGTATGATTAGTATTTACTAGATGTTTATGTTGCTGATGACTTATTTTGTCAGAGACTCATGCTGGGTGTCTGAAATGCTTAGTTTTATTTGATTCATCCTTCATATGGAGCCACGCCATGGGTTATGTATTTTGTTTCCAGCACCTTTGTTCAAATAGCATCTTATATATTTAGACTCCAATTTTCAGTTAATATTACAAAGTCTTATCAATTTGTTGTTTGTGTTAGCAGTAAAATACTACATATATACTATCTGCACAGTAAAATATCAACACTGCAGGGAACTAGGGCTTGAGAGAAAATCTGCAGAGTGAAAAACTGCATAAAAGTTCGTTCGAGTCATTTAGTGCAATACGTTATTTTGGTCAAGTTCCTGCTGTTACTTTATCTTCTGTTCAGATGTCTCTATTTGCTTAGAACAACTTTGTAACATGACTTTTGGAACTAAGAGAATCTAACTGCTGGCAGCCTGTTGTCATGTAACTCTAGCTGAAAGTTATACAAATTTACGTTTCTTTTGCGGTTCATGCAGATAGTGACTTTAGAGGATGTCGTGGAAGAAATAGTTGGGGAAATCTTTGATGAGAATGATTCAAAGGTAAGTTGATTATTTGCAAACATTATCATGGGTGGTAATTGTTACTGTGTTATTAATTAATAATTGTTATTGTTATGCTATATTTTACCCTCAGAGTAGTTTTAGTTGGCTAGTTGTTGACCAAATTAGCTCCCATTATAGGTTATGATTGTTTAGGCTATATTTTTCCCTCGGAGTAAGTTTGAAAAGGTAACTATGTAACTGCTACCAAAAATGGTTGCTTCTTCCATAATTTGCTAATTTGATAGTGAACTGATAATACATGAACTCTAGGCAACTTCGTGAAACTGTTGTAGTCAATCATTTGAAGTCACACTGGAGACGTTTACATTGATGATATACCAAATGAATTACTGCAACTAAGCCTGCTGGAAGCTCTACCCTTTGTAGATGAAGTTATGAACTAATGTCTGTCCTTGTTTCTTCGTGTGTCGCCATCTTTAATATTCCTTGGAAGTAGATTAGCTGATAGTGATATTTGACAACATCTCTGGTTTGCAATTTTGCACTTAAATGTATATTTTATCTTATCTTGTTAATGCTTTATAGGTAGTACCCGTACATGTTTTGGTCTACAGCATCTTACGAGCTTAAAAACTGAAATGCAATAAATAGTGTCAACCTGCATCTTGATATTAAGGGAACACAATCCTTAATGTAAACACGTATGATGTGTGATTGTTTCTTGTGTAGATTTGTTGATGCGTCCAGATCTCTGAGTACTTATCTATTGCTTTCTCTTAAACTATTTTTGTTTTGGTTTTCTGCCTCGAGGTTTTTAAATCGTACCTTTTCACTCCCAAAGTAGAAATTTAACTTGTGTTACAGCGACACGCGTGTCTGACATATTTGAGCCGTATGGACACCGACACTCGTGTCCCTCACGCCAGACACGGCTCAGTTACCAAAATACAATAAAATATTTAAGAAAATTAAAGATACTGTAGAAGCTTTATCTCTGGTAGAGAGATACTTTCTTAGCTTCTGTAGTTGGCTTTATCTTTAGTAATAACAAAATTAGAGATTCTCTTCACTAATTTCCGGATACTCCCCTACAACTAGAGCTATATCTATGAGACCATGAAGATAGACTAGATAGTAGAAATATCAATGAAGTCTGTTTATGTAATGCCTTTTTGTATTACTCATGTACATATATGTAAGTACTTCTCTAAATTCGTTATCTTATTATATGCCGTGTCTCTGTTTCCTAGTTTTTTAAGTTGCTGTGTCAAAGTATCGTACACGACACACGCCACCGACACCTTGTCCTTGTCGTTGTAACATAGAATTTAACATACTTTTGCTTACAATGTTCTTGATAGTCTCCTGCAGTTATGTTTAGGTACTTTATAAATTTGGATAATTCATCTTTACCTTTGCTCCTTTATAGGAAGAGATCCAGAAAAAAACTGGCTACATTGTAATGCGAGCAGAGGGAATATTTGATGTGGATGCAAATACATCAATTGACCAGCTTTCGGAAGATTTAAATGTGAAAATGGCAGAGGTTTGTAATTTGTCTCTTTATTAATTAGTATGTTCCATGTTGAATCTGCGGTACCATATCATTCCCTTTTGGACCTAGTTTTAGGTGCTTCTTGTCAGAATGGGTTATCAAAACTCTCACAAACAATATCTAATACTGTTAGTCAAAGTTCAAATTCAGTTTTCCAAATTTTGAAAATAAGTGGCTCGTTGTTACTCTTCTTATAGCTGTTCCTTCTTTTGTTTATGCATCTGTAGTCTAATTCGATGTGTTTTCTAATATTAGGACTTCTGAGTTATTACTGTAGCCATATTTGCAACCTGCCTTAGGGAATCAAGTCAAACCAGTGTTCTCAGAAGTCTTTATAACGACTTACCCACTGAAATTGAACAGTGATCATACTTGTGCTCTCAGGCAGTTTTACTTTAAAGGAAAATATGTGCTTGCATTGCCATGATACCGATCTATACTGAAGGAAAACAAACATATTCACATCATTTTTATTAATTTGTAGGGCCATCAATATGAGACAGTATCTGGCTTTGTATGCGAGGCATTTGGATATATTCCAAGGACAGGTGAGAATATTGAAGTGGTGCTCGAGAAGGCAGACCCAGAAGAGAACAATGAATATAATGAAGTAGAAACTGAGCGCCAACAACCAAAGGAAAAACATCTGATTTTTAAGCTTGAGGTATGATATATTATCATGTAACTGGGTATAATACATACTTGGAACACGCTTATTCATGTTGTTTTTAGTATCTGGTTTCTCTCTGATTTTTAAGCTTGAGGTATGATATAACCTGGGATTTTTTGCTTTTATATAGATACTGGCGGGAAATGCAAGGAAGGTGAGTGCTGTCCGGTTTGAAAGGATAAATGGAGATGAAATGAAATCGGAGACCAAAGAGGTAACTCGCGTGGTTCCAAGAATCATGAAAAGGAAAGACAGCAGCAATGATGAGTCTGACAAAAGCGATGATGACGAGATTCCATACAAAGTACGCTTATCACTATGCGATTATGACGATGAGATTTCTTTTGATAAACTTTCTAACACAAATGCAAGTCCCCAACATGAAGATGATCATAATGAAAACAATATACATTAGTTACTCTACTTGTTATTTTCTTACCAGCAAAAATATCTAAAAATAGAAAAACACAAAATAGTGAAAATTGGCCACTATTTCAAACGGGATTTCGGTTTGGATATTAGTGAACTGAAACTCTCGCTAGACAAATCCATATCATTTGCTAGGGGTGAAGCCTGTGTTCCAAAGTCAAGACTCTGTCTTTATAGCCCACAATATCAACCCTTAGAAAAGAACAATCAAAATTAGAAACAAAATTTCAGCTGCATGATTCAGTGTTGAGAAGTCACATTAATTTTAGTTTTTTTTGCCCGATTCCAAACTATCTTCCAAGATAAAACACAGAGGATGGTACGGAAAAATCATTGTTATGGCGGAGGAGGGTGTTTCCTTGGAAAACCGAAATGGCCGAGACTGTGGTAACTAAAGCCCAGGCACTTTTTGTGAGCTCATGAATTACAACATCAGCTTAACTCAGCTTCTGAAATACAATATTCGGATATGTGCAATGAAAAGTTGAAAAATGGCCCCACATCCTATGTCTAAGACGGTATTTTCTGCGGTATCTTCTCACGCTGAGTGATGAATTATTTTCCATACAACGTCGGAAGGAGACGCCTACAACCCCAATCCAGTGCAACACTTACACCTCCTTCGGTTGGGAGAATTGGATTCCTGGGAATCTAATTTCTGGGAAAGAATCCAATTCCTTGAACCAAACATGACAAATCAACTTTCTGTAAGCAAGATTTTGGATTCCTAGGAATCCAATTCCCCCCCAAAATAATAGATTTCCATTGCATTGGTGTAGTAGTGGAATGGAATTGGATTCCTGGGTAAAAACAAAAGTAATTGAATTACTTTAACCAAACATTAGTTTTTGGGATTGGAATCCAATTCTCCCAACCAAACGAGGTTAGGGATGTGTGAGAGTCAACTGAAGATCTTTTGAGTTTTTATACAGAAGTTAAAAAAAAGTCCTAGCATCTCCCACTTAAGTTCGAGTACTTATAAGTTTCATCATAGGGAGCCAAATCCCATGGCGCATGATTTAGCCAGCAAAGCTATTTCACACTCGACTAACCCAGCTACACGGTGGTTCAATTACAGTCTCCTCTTTTTAGCTTGTGATACTTTAAACAAGGACATCCTTCTATCAACAACCTACTTTAGAGCTCCAGACTCTTCTAATTAGTTTCAATAGTAAAATTGTTCACCTACAAAAAAAGAAAAAGGAAAACGGCTTACCATATGGCTCCATTTTAAATACTAATTTTGAGTAGAAAACCATTGACAAA